>JAOPJH010000131.1:13981946-13998106 GCA_027122575.1 Merluccius polylepis | reverse complement strand
AGAGAGAGAGAGAGAGAGAGAGAGAGAGAGAGAGAGAGAGAGAGAATGAGATACCAAGAATGAGTGTGTCAACAAAAATGTGCAATCACTCTACAACTCACTTCTCGTGGTCCTGTAGACGTCGTGCCTGTTATCATATAGTTGATTTTAGGATTAGCCAGACACAGGCTTGCTGGCAGACGGATCGGTCCAACATGCTTTGTGTGTAATCACCAGGTGCCCTGAGATAGGAAGAACAGAAGAAGGATTATGTATTTGATATGCTGCAGGCTATTATCTTCCCCAATAGAGTATTGCTGAGATGCTTAGGCCAGAAGCTGAGGGGGTGGGTGGGGATGACTTTATTGCTGTTCAGCAAAAGACTTCATCAAACACAACGCTGTGTGGATGGCCTTTTGGCAGTGGTCATCAGAAATAGTGAGAACATAAGTGTTTATTCCAGCTGCTCAATTCGCCCTGCAGCTTACTGCACAGCTTTACATGAAGGGAGAAAGAGTCATTTTTTAAGATGCCTAACTAAGCAAAATTCATCCTTCCTTCTCACATGTTGGAATGGTGCACAAAATATGATGTTGTAGAATTAGTGAGCTGGTGCTCACTCTGTGTACACATACGGTAGGTATGTGTACTTCTGATGCCGACCCTTTAACATGGTAACAAAATAAATATGACTGTGGAGTGTGTGTGTGTGAAGTGTGTGTGGTTGATAGCTGGTTTACAGCCTCACCTGGCCCGAGTCAGACTGGTTAGACTCTGGGGCCGGGTGGGGCTGCACACCAGCTATCAACCACACACACTCCATAATGACTTTTAGTTGTGGGGTTAGTTGGGTTGTGGGTTATTGATTTAAATACATGAATGCACAATTTTCTTAAATTACACTTAAAAACTAAAAGTTGAAGTTACAATGCTTGGCAAGAATATTTATTTGTATTTTCATGTCAGAGTTATGTTCCTGGAGGTCCACTGCATGGAATATAAAAACACAAAATAATTAACAAACAATTTGATGCTTTTCACAAAAGCTTCCTGAAATTGGAGCTAGGGCTTATCTTGTTCAATGCTACAATGCCCTTTAGTCTATCAATTCATCTTGCCAATCTTGTAATCTTGCTTCAGAGAACAAAACAACAATGCAACGAGTACATATTGAAGTAAAGTAAATGATTAACTACCCTATGAACTATTGTTCATATGATTCGCAGTATGGAATGAATCATATTATATTAATCAAAACTGATACTGATACTAATAACCAAACATAATGACATAATTACGGCTGGTTGTGTGTAAATTGGGAATTGATTCCTGTGTTGGACACAAAGAAGTGGACCGTTCAAACATTTCTTCTCATTTGTGGGACCAAAGAAGACAAGAAGAGAGTCTGCTGGCGATCTAAAAGGGTCTAAAAGTGCATTTTGCACAAGGTATTGGTGATGATGGTTGGACACACACTGTATCGAAATATCCACTCTTACAAACACAGAGAGGCTTCAGGGAAATAGGTATTAGCTTTCAAGCATAGTTGGCATGCATTGATTTGTCTGTGCAAATCAGTTAGCACTTAGGGTGGATCAAGACGCATTTGCCAGTATGTTAGATCTGGGTAGTGGCTTATTTATAGTTGTTTTTTTTTAATAGTAGTTTGTCTCTTAGTATAAAAGGGCATAATCGGACCATATAGTTGCATATTCATTACGTATGCTTTAGTTTAAAGCTTGCAGTTGAAATACTAAATCCCATTTTCTTAGTGGTCAGTTAGGATGAGGAACCTCAGAGGGTATGTGAGGCCTGTTCTGTGTGTAACTGTGAGTGCGTAGGTGTGTTTTTGACTGATGACTTCAATGAACTCTTTTTATCCATTTCTCCACTACTTCCCATGATCTCTCATCTCTATTGACTCTCCTTTGGATTTTATTTCACACATTTTATTCTGATGGAAAAGATGAAAGAGCACTGCACTGATTTCACAAGATTGGAAGTGAACAGCATCACAGTTTGTAAATCATTTCTTTTTTTCTCATAAAAATACACAAGACATTCAAATTTCAAAGGGGATGTAGATTTAGTATAGTTTGCCGAAGGCAGTTGTTGTACTTCGCCAAATGTTTATTCTTCTCTATTTTAGCAGTATTTGCTTCTTCTATCTTTTGAATTCTAACAATCCATCTTTCCAAAATAAAAGTACTATTATTACGTGACACTGCTTCAGTTGTATTTCTATCATGACTGTAGGCCTCAGTTCTTTAGAGATATCAGACATGTATTCATTTATTAAGAAGTCTTTATTCAGTTTCACTTCTCCATAATTCTTACAACCATTTGTTTTACTTTTTTATTTCAATATTTGTTAAAAGCTATCCCTAGCTAACTGAATATTGTAATGGAATTAGACATGGAGTAATTAATTTCAATAAGCTTACATTGCATTTAAAAAAATGCGTAGCTGAAACTGTTGCCCATTGCATTTCTAATAATTGTCTTCTGGCTGCCAGTTTGCTTATGGTGGGGACATTGATGCATCAAGATTTAATTTAGTTTTTTAATTTAGTTTTAATTGAACAGACCCATTATCCCCTGCCCAGTATAATTTGAAGAATTATAATTATTTTGAAACCTGTTTGGGCAAACAGTGTTCTTTAAGGGAACAGTTTGCAACAATGGTGGAGCAAGTCTATAGGGATAATAACAGCCATTCTCTGCATTGTATTTTCTCTTGTTAACTCTATAGCTTACTGGCGTTATCTCATATAAATACATAAATCAACATTAACTGTCCTGTAAGCACAGGCTATTTATGGTGGAGCTCGAATGTCAAAAGCTCACAGCTTTAGACTTTAAAATCCATACACGTTGCCATAAAAGCCTGGCATGCAGCACACATGATGAGTCGAGCGACTATCAATGAAAAAAGCTGCTAAGTGACGTGTTCAAAGAAATCCATGAAGTCCAGATGCGTTTTACTGTTTATGTAATGAAAGACTGACAAGCAATAATAATTAAAGCAAGACCTGATGGTCAACAGAAAATACCGGAGCCCTACTAACTCTCTTTGTCCAAAAACCTGCCATACAAGTGAACAGGTAAATAATGGAAAACCACATCCATGTGCCAATTACCGGAAGCAATAGTACCCCAAAACAATGTGTGCAGCTTAAACAACTTATAAACAACACAGGTTACATACACATTTTGGCTCCTACACCAACAATGTGACATATGTGTGGGCACAGGTATTGCTAGTATACAGAAACTGTATTCTATGTTGAGTATGCACATCTGTATGCATTAGTCGTGTGTTTATGGATAAATGGATACATGCAGCGTGCCTGCTAGAATTTATTTATGCTAATGCAATGCTAAGTTATTTTGATGTACGTTTCAGTGTGTCAAAGAAGGCTGCATTCACAATAAACCATCAAGCCACTATCACAGTATCAACTTACTGATGGTAGAACCAAGTTGTTTGATGGAGGTATGTTTTGCTACAGCCTCTTGACCACCGCACATTTGGAGTCAAGAATGAAAGCAAGCAAACACGATGAATCGATAAAAGCTTGACCTGTACAGGTCAACATTTTGTGGAGTGGGGTCTTGGTGGCCTTAAGGCTGTCCATTTTCAGCACATTTCAACTGTTGACCTATTTTAGGCCTGACTGAGCCCAGCCAATTTTGTGAGTGGCTGCACCAGAGTGGCTGTGAACACAGCACATTAAGATGTGTGAACATGTTTAGAGCAGAGCCTTCCAAGAGCCAGCAGCCATCCACTCCCATTCAGAGGACAAAAGCGACGGGTGGGTTGGTTCCAATGAAGCTGGCAGAAATAATAATGCTCTGGCTCGAGTATTGTTGTGGTGGATAACAATCAAAAGCACAGTCGCTCCAGCCCACTACATGTTTTAGAAACTACTTATTCAGAATGTAAAAGCTCATCATGTACTCCCTTTATATGGTTAATACATCAAGTCAATTACATTTGCTGGATACATACATACATGTAAATACTGTAAATGTATATTTCATACATACATATCTGTAAATACATGTCCAACCCTTGTAATACTATACAAACAGACAGTGGTGGGATAATGATTGCTGTGGGTAATAGATGTAATAGTAAATAGATCCAGTGCTGAGTCTGTGTGGAGGAGAGGGGGTATTGTCTATCTGCACCACCTGGGGTCTGCCTGTCAGGAGGGAAGGTGTGTTCAAGATCTCTGAGTTTGGAGGATAAATGCTATTATTACATGCTGAACTAGTCAATGAACAGCCTCAATCCTCTCATGTGTGCTCCTCTGGTGCAGGTGGGAGAGGACAGTGGGAAGGCGTGAGGGTGATGGTGTCATCTGTAGAGCCGTTCTGTCTGCAGGTGGACTCCAGGGGGTCTGATGAAGTGGGCAGTGTATTGATGGCTACAAGCTACCAGCCAGACAAGCAAAATGAAGGTGACTAGTGGAACAATGACCAGAGCCAGGGAACGTGGTACTGCTTAGTGTACCTCCTAAAAACATGAAATCAACACTGCTCCATGAGGAGAGAAAAAGACTGTACAAGAGGGAACCAAGCAATGGGCGGCATTACCCATTAGGGCAAGGTAGGCAACAGCCTGGAAGACCCCATAGCACATATACATTAATTCATTCTAATGTATACACCAACAATATAATCTCGAAAAGATGCAATGGGAACGCTTATTCATCAGTATCAATGGGGGGCTCTCCAGGCTTGAAGCTCCACTATGTAACTTCACCCACTATAGCAGACTCTCATATACTGTTGTTAAATACAAAATAAAGCCTGGATACCTTTGCAGTAGCTCTTCTGTTCATGAGAATAGGGGGTGAGGAGGGCCCCATAACTGTGTTTGCCTTCGGCCCCCAAATAACTCAATACAAATACTTCAGTCTAATTATTTTTTTACAACAGCATTTTAGATCAACTTTTCTACTCACAAGGTAATGGAAACACTTGGATTTAACTGTAAAAGTTTATTGATAAAATTATACAATTTATATTACATTACATCAAAAATGAAGCCTACCCACGGGCAAACACTTCCAAAATAACGAAAACAGTGAAGCTGGACATGTGGTCTTCTGTTTCAAAGAATTCAGGAATGTCATTGCGCCTTATAAATGTTTGATACAAAAAAGCAGGAATCACAACAGGTACAAAGTAAAAATAGATCACATTTTGTCATGAGTTTTCAGAGACAACCATATTCACTTTACAAGAATGGGCATAGCTAGTTCTGGCGGGACAATCTAGTCATGCGCCGCTGTCTAGTCAGCAGCTGACAGCTAACGCGGTCCAATGAAACGCATGTACATGCGTGATAGGTCAATTTAAGATCTTCCATCTCACACACACACCCTCTGCGGAGTTAAGTGTGCTGCTCTGTATTGTATGTCACCTACACAATGGGTTGAGATATCTGCTCCCCGTTGTCAAATGTAATGCTGTATCTGACATCTGTATGCTTTAAATCCTACAGCAGGGAGCACCCTAAAATAGTGGAACCATACCGCCAAACTAAAGTGTATTACCATTTCATGCAATACATGATTGAATCTATGACATGAGATTTCTGTCCGCCTTAGCATTTTAATCACCAACTTTTTATGCAAAGGATTACAAGTGTTTAATCGATGAATCACCCAGAGATGGTCTTTATAGTTAATCATGTAGTGTTGAGATTGCCCGTTGTGAATTTGATATTTTGCTTTGCTAACTGCTATGATGTTAATTTTAACTGTGTGACATTGATTTTAAATGTGTGACAGGGTTGAGGCTACTTTAATACAATTGTTGTTTTAATTATGTTAAATAAGTAGAACTGTTCAGTGTCCAATTTTCTCCTCGAAATAAAGATGTAACTATTTGAACTGATGGAAATGGCAGTAAATGAATCTTGTCAAGCCAACACTGAAAAAAATATCTTTAGGTATAACAATTTTGTTTCTTCTAGAAGTCTTACATTTGAAGTTGTTTTGTGGATATCAAATGAGAAAGGTTATTGGAAAGATTATAACAAAAAAACACATTTGTTTAGATGAACAATGTAGAATGTAAATTCTGATTCTCAATGCTTCCATTACAGTTCCTCTAAGCACACTTAACATTTTCTTGCTGTTCACCAAAAAAATATTTTCCTTTGGAATTTTAAATTCAGATTTGTTTTGTTATAATTGGAGAAAACACATGAGTACACATTGTGAGTATTCACAATTGTACTGTGTAGTACAACAACAAAAACAGCAACATGTTCATAAACTTAATAAACAAATGTAGTTGTTTTTTTGTATATTACTTTCTTTTTTAAATGAACAAATGTTTTTCCTTTCAGATCCTTGAGCTCTGCTCTCCTGAAATCACTATCACATAAGACATAACAGTGAATTGAAAACGATCATATGATATAAAAGAGTCATCTTTCCCCCCTCCCTGACAGCAAGATCAATTGTTCATCTGACAAGGAGCCGGAGGAGGGAGAGTCCGCAAGGCCACTTTGACAAAATAAGTCTTTCAGACATTTTCCATTGAAAAACACAGGGACAATGTTTGTTCCTGCTCGATTTTCTCCATTGAAATGTTTGAATAACACACAAAAAAGCTACAGAAAAAACTCGAGGCATAGGCCAATCTGGCCATTTGATGAAGAGAAAAGGGTTTGAAAATACAATAATTCACTGAATTATTCACTGGATTATAACGCTGAATCAAATCGAATTTCAAATGCAATTCCAATGAAATTGCCAACCGGGTCAGGTTTTATTTTTGAATTGGCGTTTAATCCATGCTTGAAATATATTCTCCTCCACTTGTTTTCAATGTTTGCAGAGGATAATCTTGGGGGCAAGGACCCTGTGCTGGTTGAATTGGCTACAAAAATCTGATTTGAGTTTCAGTTAAAATATTGACCAATCGTAATGACAGAAAAAAAGGCTTGTGAAGGCTATCAGTAATCTATATGTGCATATAGGCTAGTAAAGTTTGTGACAAACAAACAAAAAATAAAATACTGTTGTAGGAGCGTTTGAGTCCCTTTTGAGAAGGAGTCCCTAAAATTCCAGGCCCTTAAGTTTTTATGTGTTTTTTTGTACTAAGGTGTTACTTGTGATTAACATTATCAATATTCGACTGAATGTACAAAATGCAGCCCTGACAGCAGCATCACATCCATGTCTGTTTTTGTGAGATAAATGCTTTTCTTCACCTTGCATTAAACAGTTTCCTGAAGATGCACACGCACACACTCACGCGCCCACACGCACACAAACACACACACACACACACACTTGTGTTGGTATGCTTGCCAAAGTTTCCTCGCGTTAACAGAAATCGCCATCCTCGGCCCCATACAGGTCCGCTAGCTTCCTGAACCTGGGCCCCCAGTTGCTCAGGTAGTGGTAGTCCTGCTCGCCCTCCGACGACACGGAGCCCAGTGAGCTCAGTGACTCGGCCACGGAGCCCGCGCCCTCATAGGCGTACGTGGCCAGCGAGTCGTAGGGCGGCGCTGTGGGGTTGCAATCGTTCTCCAGCACTCTCTGGTTGATGAACTCACGTACGTCGGCGTTGTCCCGCGCCAACGCAGCGGCCTGGGCGCCACTGACTAGGCACGAGGGGGCGGCGGTGCCGCGGCGGCCAGGTGGGTAGAGGAGGCTGTCGGTGGGCACGATGTCGCGCCTCTGCTTGGCCGAGTCCTCCAGGGCGGCGGCGGCTGACTCCGGGTGGCGCAGCGCCCCGATGTCAAAGGCCTGCGTGTCCTCCTCTCCGCCCCCCTCGTCGTTGTAGCTCACCACGTTGTCCCGCACGTCCTCCTTGGAGATGATCAGCGGCTCCTGCTTGCTCTGCCGCTTCAGCGCTGTGAACAGCACCACGATCACTGGGGAGGGGAGGCAGAGAGTTAGACACAACAGCAGAGACCAGTGGTCTTATCATTTATAATAAATAGTATATCTTAATAATGATGCTGAATGATAATAGTATAATATTACTTAAGTCGTACTTATAGGGCTGTGGACATACATGAGACAAAAAAGGTTGGGAAACACTGACCAAGAATGTGGACTAAAGCAGAAAGTACTATGAAAGCTATGTTATCAATATGGTAAATATGAAAATAAAATAATAAATAAATCAAATCAAATGTGAATTGACAAATGGATATTCATACCCCAGTCACGGGAGATATGAAACTTAAAAAAATACTACTAGACAAAAACTACAGCGATGGCACTCTCACATTAGTATGGAAATTGCCAGCCACATTTTGTAATAACTGGAAGACACTACATCATAGTGGGAGTGAAAGAGAGTGGAGGCAGAGTTCAGGGTGTGAGACCTAGAGATATACATACACACAACACTGATGTGTTGTCATGCATTTGAGGGGCGTTGACAGCCAACCTTACTTTGCAGCCGATTGGATTAGCTTCAGTCAATCCCGCAATCCTGATTATGTATAATGACTGCCGTATTTGTAAAGTAAACCATTAGCAAACGTTACTGCAACCATTTTAAAAAGTAAAAACATATCGCGTTCAAATAAGACAAATTCCAAAGCAGCCTTAATATTATATTAATTAAGCCTGCACTGCACTGCTTGGCCGACTGAGTGTTGTTCGGAGCCTAGCTGCCTGTGTCAGACTGGTTCCAGGCTATGAAAAACTAATAATTTGATCACTAATTGAACCTACATGAAGAACTATGCTTACTTTTACCATCTACAACTGTGCTGTCGAGATCATTTTGTCGGCATTCATAATCAATTCCCCCCTAGCAGACCAGTGTGCTGTGACAACCCTCGCATCATCGGAGACGCATACACACACGCACCAGGCATTACTCGTCATATATTCTAACTTGTCATTTGCAATCATATATTGCAAGTAACTGATTTCCTTTCATCCCTACCTTAAGCAAACTCACATTAACCTTAGCTAACCCAAACCTCTATCCAAGCTTAGTGGCCAATAAAGTGGCCACTAAAGAGGGGGGCGCTGCAAGCCCTTATGCATAATAATAAAAATCATAACATTAATAATACTAATAATAATCATACTAATAATATGCATTCTAAAGCCCTTAGGCCTAATATGGTTTGCCACGCTTGCCATGTATTGTTGCCTACGCAGAATACTTGATGAGGCCAGTGGATAGGAACACACTCACACACACCCACCCTTACTTACTCAGGAGTATAATGGCACAGAGGAGGATGGCGATGAGTGCCCCGGTGCTGATGCCAGCAGAGCTGGTCCGTGCCTCTGCGTTGCACAGCTCAATGTTCCCATCGCGGTCACACGAGCACACACGCACCGTCAGCGTGCCTGTGCTGCTCTGCATGGGGTAGTCGCCGTCGGTGATCACCACGGGAACCAGATAACTCTGGTGGAGACGATTATAACTGGAGCCCCTCGTCAGGATACCTGCAGTGTTGTCTGGTTTTGGTTGTTGCGGAAAAAAGAAAAATGGAATTGTTATGTAATCTGACCATCCTTTTTCAATTGTTATAATACTTTGTTTGAATATCTAAAGAAACCACGGAGATTGACGCCAAAACATGCAACTCATGCTTGATTGGTTCAAATTGGTAGTGCATCTGACAATATTCTAAATGTTTCATTAAGACTTCATTAATAAAACTGCTAAACATACTATACTATAGCTTAGGCGGCGTGTTTATTTAGCCAACATATGTGGGTCTTGCAGCAAGCAGCTGTCTCCTAACAGCAAACAAGCAGATACACATCATCAGAGACGGAAACCAATAATCCTGTAAAGGAAACAGGCTTCAGACACAAAGAGAAGAGAGCACAACATCATGAACAAGTCTTGTCTGCCTTTAGTCTGTTCTGGTTCTACCTCCGTTGTCGCGGACTGTGAAGTTGCTGCGATTGTTTCCCTCGGGAGCCAAGCTGAAGAAGAAGCGGTGCCCTGATGCCGGCTCATCAGCGTCTACCGCGCTCACCGTCTGAATGCGCTGTCAGGAAAGATCAAATACAAATTTTGTCATTTGCCTAAACACAAAAACTGGTTTCTGTAGCACAAAAACCCTACGTCATTTCCAAACACACACACGGTTATGCCCATAACCATAAACACTATTCACCTGATTCCACACACGTTTCAATATTCAAAATTCTGCACGGTCCCCAAACCTTTTGGCCCGGGACCCAGTTTTTACGTCAGAACATTTTTGCAACGCCAACTTCTTCTACCAACATCTGCCCATAATATCAACGTCCCAGTGAATGAGTTTGGTAGTAGTTTGCTTGTGGCAATGGATCATTAGGCAGTCTGCTGGTGAATAAGGCACCTTTACCCTTCAATGTGTTTTAATAAAACATGTACCTGGAAATAGCTACAGCTCATAAGATAGCAATCTCCCGCGACCCCATACGCCTATCAGCCGACTGCTGTTGAACGTGTTTGAGGCCCAATGCATTTGAAAAATTGAATACATGTAGGCCTATGCCCGACAGGGTTGGGGTACAAAGAGATTTGATTACGTAGCTCCCTAAAAATCAAATAAAGATGTGAGAGATTTGGTTTGCCTTTTATAATGCTAACACTAATTATGAGGTAATCTGTGTTTACAAGTAGAGAGTTATTGTTTTGACCTTAGGTGTGTACTTATATCCGACATATATATATCTACAGGCTGCTACCAGATACAAAGAGATAGGGATGGATTAATTCAACATCAATCTTTGGTAACACTTTACTTGAACGCGGGTGCATTCTGACTGCAAGACTGACATGATGCTGTCATAATCATGACATGACACCTGTCATGACACTTTATGAACGCTTATGACAGTCGTCATTAAGTGTCATTCGAGGATTCAGCACCATGGACAGTGCTGGTACCTGCGCTCCACCCGGCTCCACCCCGAGCACTATGGGAGGCATCAGTGGGCAAAAGAATGGGAAAATTAATGTTTTTGCATGTCTAATCTGGTGTCAGTTATCTCTCAACCTATTTCCAACCAAAAAGATAATGTAGAAAACGTAAATAAAGCAGTAAAAAGAACCAACAAAATGCCTCGAAGATTCTGAAGATTCCAAATTACCGAATGACACTTAATGAAGACTGTTATAAGCATTCATAAAGTGTCATGACAGGTGTCATGTCATGGTTATGACAGCATCGTGTCAGTCTTATGCACCCGCATTCAAGTAAAGTGTTACCCAATCTTTTTATACACATACATACAACATACATGTATGTAGAAGCCTGCATTCATCCAAATGTAGATACATTGCATAGACTGATTGTGTGTTTATAATTGTTGTCAGAATGCATGCCTTTTAGAGTATAAACAGCAGGGGAGCAGTAGCATTGTTAGCATTAGCATCTTCAAGGCATTAGGCTACTGCTAGCAGAGAGCTCAATGGCTCTGACAAGGCGCTACACCAGCAATTATCTTGTTGACTTTGTGGAAGTGAGGAGCGCTTTTTTGTCTTTGGTGTGCAAATACCAGAAGGGAATGTAGCACCTGAGCACATGAATAGAAACGTATGGAGTTGCGCACGTGCACACAAACCCACACAGCTAACAAACGACTCCACAGCCACAGAGACGGAAAGGGGGAAAAAAAAGACTAACAATGATGGACAGTTGAAAGGGTGGAGAATAAAAGGATGAAGCTAGTACAGGGATAGGATGACAGGGACGCCAGTGAGGCAACAACCACTTCGTGACAGGATGATTTGATGCTTTATCCGTTTATCTATGCAAATGCATGCAGTTTGTGCGAGATATGGCTTTTGATTTCAGTATGAAATGGTTTGAGTGTCTCATATGTTGTGTCTGCCTGCATGCATATGCCTTTGTGTTTTTTATAAAAAAATATTATTGCATGCTGGGCTGCTATGATTGATTCTTATTTGTGTGGTGACTGTGTTTGTATGTGTGAGTGATTGTGGTGTGCAAGCTTATCAACAAATATATATAAATATGACGAAACAAGCCCAGGAACCAATCAGTTTATAGTGTGTTTGTGTGTGTGCACTCACATATTTAAGTGCTCACATTGACAGTGCAATACAGATGTTAACGCATAATCATTTTATGTCATGTTTTATTATAAAATAATTATAATGTATTATTATTATTGTTGCAAGCTGCTGTATATCAAAACCAAGCACAAGTGCGCTGCCGGATTCATGTGAAAAGCGACATTATTCATCACTCACAGCAATTATTATTATTTTTTAAATATTTTATGTAATAAACAAAAATGGAGACCAAACTACAAACGGCAAAGAAAACAAACAAACGACAAAAAACAACAACAAAAAAAACAACAACAACAACAACAACAACAACAAGACACATGGGTAAGATATAACAAAATCAGGGACATAATACATCAACTGCAGGGCATAGCAAAGCACCAGAATACACAGTGAGACTAAATCTCATCTAGTAAAGCCCAAAAAAGCCGCAAAGCCTTTGCGTTTCCAAGTACAAACCAACCCACAGGGACTTCTCATTTGAGGAGAAGTTAGAGCAGTTCTAATGTTATGAAAAATGCTAAATCTAAGTCCATAGGAAATGACATTGTGGAGGTGTGGGCGATAGGCCTATACCTGTAGGCTCTGGTCCACACATATACGGATACATTTTAAAACACACTGTCCATTTACCCTCTGTTTTCAAATAAAACTCTGGTCATACGAACAGAGTTTTAGAAATAGGCATGCCAGGCCAGGTAGGTAGCGATTCTGCGTCCTATAAATACATGTGGATGGGGCCCTATTAGCGCTGTAAAGTAGATATAGGAGTGGGTGGCTCCTGGCACCCAATTAGAAGACAGGTGAGTTAGGGGCAGGTGTTATTAATTACTCAATCACCTGTCTTATTTTTAAAATACCGCAGTCAGAGAGACTGGGAATGTGATGCCCACTGAGGTGGTTTCACAATTATTTGTGGTTGCACAATTATTTGGTGTAGCCAATAATTGTACTTAACTTGTAATTGTACTTTTATCTTTATATTATATTAATGATTTTCTGTGGTGTGAGTTCACCAGTGTAAGATGATATATGCTGTTCCAGTTCTCACCTATGGGTGGCGGTGTGTGGTCACAGTGTGCCACCTCGGGGTAGGCGGGAAGTACTGTGGAAACTTTCGGGTCCTCAGTGCTTATGCTACGCTCGAAAGGACAACTTGTGTTCGCCGCCTCATCTTTGCTAACGTGTCTATTGTTCCTATAGGTGAGGTGAATTTAAATCTCTGTCCGCACGCCCTCCACTACGGGGGTGCAACAGGAAGAACACTGTAATTATTCATTTTGAGTTTACATTGTGGACGAGCAGCCTGTGTGGATAATAAACTGTAGAAAATCATTTCAGACACATATCATAGCAAATGTTTGATGGCATTAGGGCGGTGGTCTTTCAAAACACGAGTTACCAGAGTTGAAACGGGAAAGCTTGATTGGGCTTGTGTGATAAATTGAGATGTGTCATTCATACCTGTCCCACTTTGGTCCTCTCACAGACAAAGGTCTCGTAGACGGCGGCGAAGGTGGGAGCATTGTCGTTTATGTCCAGGAGGCGTATGAAGACTGGCACATGACTGGTCTGAAGAGGTTTGTCTGAAGGTCAAAATGTCGCATTTTAATATTACGGTATCTCTAATTGTCACACAAAGAAAATTCTCTAAAACCAAGTTATGTTCGTATTCCCTTCCTGTATACCAATTTCCTTTGTTCAAGCAACTTACCCAACTCTGTGGCAATAACTGAAATGTTGTGCCAAGCGTTCTCCTCTCTGTCCAGGCTCCTGAGCAAGAAGATGTGTCCGTTTCCTGGGTGGATGTTGAACAGGTGGTCCATGTCAGTGCGGCGGTCAATAGAGTACCTGCAACATAAACAATAATGAATGTAAACAAACAGTTGTCAATCTTATTTGTTGAGGGGTTTAGACCATTTGCAGTTAAGTGAACTATTTCTGTAAGATGCTCACTTCAATAAGTCAAAGTCCACACCCAGGGAGGGGATGATTGAGCACAAATGCATGTTAGACGTAGACATGCATGGATTATATTATTATATAACTAGTTAAATTTGTGTGGGCAGGTCTTTGAAACGTGTTAGGGTGACACTTCATTTTAATTAGAAGGCATTGGACAGTAGAATATTAATTCTACAAGGCAATTGAAAGATTGTGTTTTCATGTGGCCAATCAACCAATGCAAGTTAACTTATGAAACGAGAGTACAGCAACATATTTTAACAATGTATTTGCCTACGTGGGGGAATGTCAATACAGTAGCAACATGACCTGAGGTGATGTATGTATTTTTTTAATACCGCAGATCATGCTCCAAAGTAAATGTGTGTTATGCTATTACATGCATTAGCTAGCTAACATATCTACATGCCATTCTATGAGATAAAATAAAACCATATTAATTATTATTATGCTTGAGCAGGTCTAGGATTTTGACCTTAAGCTGGGATTAGCCATCAAGGGTGTTTTATGTTCACCAACATGGAACTTTTTTCAAAGTTTTCTTTTAGGACAATAATAAATAAATAAAAACAAATTGAATTAATGTTTTTGAAGGGAAAATCAGTTTTAAATCAGCATTGTGAAATTGAAAAGTGTCCAGCAGCAGGAGTGGCCCCGATCCTGTTATCAAAGAGCAGGTTATTTTAAAGAAAAACACCCAGTGATAAATTAAAGCTGCTGTAGGTAAAATTTGAGAGTTGTAAAGAGATTGAGCAGAATAAGGCAGAATGATAAGAGATTGAGATTGATTTAGAAACAAAACAACCAAAGAAACGTCCCCTCCCTCTCTGCTCCTTCCCTAAGTTTCTCCGGCATTGAGAAGTAGTGCATTTCACACACCTGTGATTGACAGGCAAGATGGATTCCCTTAACAAATCAGGAAAGAGATGCCCTGATTGGTCAGAAATGAGCCGGGAGTGGTCTAAAATCTAAACTGGCTCATACAGAGGCAGGCGCAGTAATCTGACAAATTACACTAAAATAATAGCTCTCAAATTTTACCTACACCACCTTCAATTTACAAGCAACTGACTGAGTTAGTAAGTTAATGAACGTTAGTGAGTTAGTGAGTTAGTGAGTAAGTTAGTGAGTTAGTTCATGAGTTACTTAGATAGTGAGCAAGTTAGTTAGAGACTAAGTTAGTGAGTTAGTTGGTAAGTGAGCAAGTTAGTGAGTTAGAGGCTTGCATAGCCAGCCCTATCGCCATATAGCACTGTGCCAGCGCTGGAGAAAGGTCTGGCTCTACTCACTATCATTCTGGTATAGGAGAAAAAACGTCTTGTTTGTATTTCTTTAACCAATCACAATCGTTTTGGGCGGCGCTAAGCCCAGGATGTAGAAACGGTGCTCTTGCAGGTAAGTGCCCTCCCAGAGCTTGAATGGCAAGCTTGGGCGGGCTGATATCAACAACCTACATCTGGTAAGCCAGACTAGTTACAGAGGAAGTTAGTGAGTTAGTAGGTGAGTTAGTTAGTGAGCAGGTTAGTGAGTTAATTAAAGAGTAAGTTAGTCAGTCAGTAAGCAAGTGAGTGAGTTAGTGAATTACTGAGTTAGTGAGTTAGTGAAAGTTAGTAAGCAAGTTAGTGAGTTAATTAGAGAGTAAGTTAGTGAGTTAATTAGAGAGTAAGTTAGTGAGTTACCTGACTGGGCTGTGGGCAGCGTCGGGGTCCAGGGCACTGACAGAGCCCACCGCCGCCCCCACCGCCGCGTCCTCCTTCACCTCCATCAGGTAGCTGGCCTTGTTGAACAGCGGCGCCTCGTCCACGTCCTCCACGCCGATGCGCACCGTGGCCATGCCCTTGGAGCTTGTGGACGGGTAGCGGGGGTCCACCTTGGTGTTCCGGACCTGGATCTCCACCGTGTAGGAGCGCTTCCTCTCGTAGTCCAAGGGCTGCTTGTGTTTTGGTTGGGGAGAAGAAGTGTCATGGTAATTTCTTAAATGTAAGATATGCAAAAAAACATTTATTTGTAATTAGGGATGCACCGATACCACTTTTTTACAAACCGATACGTTACCGATACTTTTATTTGTGTACTTGCCGATACCGAGTACCAATACCGATACTTTCTAGATTTGGTCTCTATGAAAGAAGTGCAATTAATTTGAAGGCAGTTTTTATTTCCTCCTCTGA
>JAOPJH010000131.1:13824028-13840243 GCA_027122575.1 Merluccius polylepis | reverse complement strand
TCTCTCTCTCTCTCTCTCTCTCTCTCTCTCTCTCTCTCTCTCTCTCTCTCTCTCTCTCTCTCTCTCTCTCATTATATTATATTATATATATTCTATTCAGAACTGCAGGTGTAGTAGTAGTAGAGCTTTATGGCCTGTATGAATAGAATGGATACATAGAAATGTAGACATGTTTGTATATGTTTCCAGTTTATTTTTCATATTAGAACAACAAAATAGGAGCCGTTAGTGGCCATGAAATGCTTGAATTTTAGGCATCCCTAATCGTGCAACAGATAAAGTGTGCAAATAAAATACAAATACAAGATCCAATAAAAGGCAATATGTAATACAATAATAGTATATGTGTGTTGTACTGTATTACCATCTAAATATACATGAATAAACATAAAATGGACATATAAAGTCAATCTCTCTATTGACTGTCTACATCTCCGGTCCACCTGTGTTTACAACCACCCAGCGATATTTTTCCCATCACAGTACGGCTGTTCCCCGGCCATACTTCCTGTCCCCCCCCCCATTACCAGCTCTTCTCCACTATGGGCCTGATGGGTCACCTCTTGGTAACCCCACCTTCCTCTCTTCAGCGCCGGCCAGCTGTTTCCACTGAGTACAGTTTTCTAATCAAGGGCTCTGGCCCTGGTCCGCCCCACCACAACAGGCCCGCCTTTGTTGTGGAGCCCAGGAGGTGGGACCAGGGCCTTGTTGGGAAAAACACACCCTTTCATATGGACGCACATACACGCAAATGCGCACGCAGACACATGAACAGGAACGCTCACACACACACGCATGAACGTGAACACTCATGGTCATCCTCAACACACACACACACACATGAACACAAGCACAAACACTCATACACACACACACATGAACACAAGCACAAACACTCATACACACACACATGAACATGAGCGCTCACACGCATACACACACACCATAAACACTCACACACACATGAACACGAGTGCTCAAACACAGACATACACACCCACACACGTCATAAACGCTTACGCACAAACACGAGCACTCTCTCACACAACTCACACACTGAGGGAGCAGAGAGAGAGAGAGAGATATTTCCCAGAGTTGGTCCATTAACGGGTCAGTAAGTTTAGATTACAATTCAATCAGGGCCCCTGGAGAACCCAGCCCACCTCACCCCCTCCCCTCTGTCACAGCCAGGCGAGAGAGAGAGGGGGAGAGAGAGAGAGAGAGAGAGAAATACATTTTCAACCCTGTCCTGTGTTTAGGTAGGGGGGGGGGGGGTATCTGTTTCTTCCTGCCCCTGCTGTTTAGTTTAGTTCCTCTCCGGACTCCAACAACTCCTCCGCTTGCAACTCCCAACCTCCAAACAATGATCAGGTCATGTCTCTTACTTCCCCCCAGACAGCTGTTTATCTCGCCAAGCCTTCCCCCCCCACACACCCCCCACACACACTCACACCATCCAACCAACCAAAAAAACGTATCAAAAGAATGGCAGAGATATTTCACAATGACTATTATTACGGAAATATTAGTTCTGTGGAATGGGTGACTTGCGTCGTTGTGGTTTTGGTTGTCGTTAATGCCAATGTCAATTGGCAAACCGTAGGCCTAACTTCAGCGTCATATGGTTTTTCGTCAGAATTGAATGGCTCATCTTAGATCAGCTGCACACTATGTGATCTGCTGGTCATTGATTAGTAATACCCATGGATACACTTACAAGGTTGTTGTTGTTGTTTTTTTAACCTTCTGTTGCATATAGCCTACTAGACTGTACAGGTTTAGGTTAGGTTAAACCATTCATTTACTTTTTTTCTTTTGTCAAAGAAAGGAAGGAAGGAAGGAAGGAAGGAAGGAAGGAAGGAAGGAAGGATGGAAGGATGGATGGCAGAGCGAGAGGAGAGTGGGATAGATCAAAATACGATTTGAATGAGAGGGATGAATATGCATGACGGGCAAAGGTTTTACTCATAGCACTTTGCGATAAAACTTATTTAGCCTTCTCGGTAAAATTACAGCATTTTTCAGCGTTGTTTTTTACACTTTCATATTGTTTTGCGATTGCGTGCTTTTTGGCCCAATTCGCCCCCCGTCCACCCCCGGCTCAGGGCAAAGTGCGACGGTGAGCAGGGCTTTTCAACATGTTTGTTTTGCGTATCATCACAATACGTTATCTAGCTGCTAACTTTTGGACCTAGGAGTAGATAAATAATTATAACTGTCCACAAGTTCACATTCTGCTCAATATCAACGGAACATATTCAAGTCTCTTGCTATTCAGGGGAATAATAACTTCGCCATCGGCTCTAAATCAGAGGAGCCTGTATCGCATTGGTAACTAATAAAAAACAAATACACCAGTATATATTAGATGTTGAATTGTACAATGTATATTAGCCTATAACTAGCTCTTAGGGAAATAGAAACCCGACGCTAGAAAAACTAACTGCATGAAAAAACAAAACTGTAAGGCTATAGTTAAAAAAACGTTGGTGTAATTTCGGTCACGATTCTCCGTTAGATTGGCGACTGTTTGCTGATTAGGATACTGTAGTCATAGTAACGTTAATACTGCAAGATGAACCCACACCTCACCGTGTGTTCGTTATAAAACCTGGTCCTGGTCTCAGGTCGGTCCACAATGGCAGGGGCGGTCCCAGGTGAGGTCCCAGCAGGTGAGGTCTACTTCGTCGGGGTGGACGTGGGCACCGCCAGCGTCCGGGCGGCCCTGGTGACCCGGGACGGCCGCCTGGAGACCACAGCCCAGGAGCCCATCAGCATCTGGGAGCCCCAGGTGGACCACTACGTCCAGTCCTCCTCGCAGATATGGGACAAATGCTGTGAGGTCGTGAAGGTGTGGTGTGAGCCTTGCTATGAACTTCTACATCAAGTCAATTAAAATCAAACCTTATTTCTATAGCGCCTTTGGTACAAAATGTGCAATGCAAGGTGCTTTAACAAAACAATGAAAATACAACAAAATACAACAATGCAATGAAAATATAGCAATACAATGAGAATACAACAATACAGTGAAAATAAATGATAATATAATGAAAATATAGTCTTCGAAATAAGAGACAGTACAGTAGAAAAGGGTGGATGATATATTTATATAGATTAAGGGAATGCTGAGCTAAATTGGTATGTCTTAAGGTTTCTTTTAGTATAGTATTGTGTTATTCAACCATTTTATGTTCGTTTTTTTCTCCAAAATTGAAGTTGGGTTAAATCTTGATTTTAAACCAGATGTGTGTCTACGTTGTGTTTTTTAAAGCAGAGCTAAATCCCAACACCACTTGTAGATTGGTTTGCATTAAGATGACTCCCTCTCATACATTAAACGCATTCATGACCTCTTATTGGCTGATATGGTTACCCGGTCACCTGCTGACCTGGTCACCTGTCCCCCTGCCCCAGAATGACAACGCGGTGTCAGGGGTTTTGGTTTTGGTTTATAAACTTGGTTAACAAAAAGACGCCGGTATCCGTTCATGTACGTCACTCACTATTTTCATGTTGTACAGACTTAACACAATGTGTGTCTCTTGTCTTAGAGAGTGACACAGGGCGTGGACAAGAGCCAGGTACGTGGAATGGGGTTTGACGCCACCTGCTCTCTGGTCGTGTTGGACAGAGACTTCCAGCCCGTGCCGGTCAACCAGGATGGTAGGTGGTCCTCATGTCGGTTAGGTCCCCCAAAACACTGAGAACATGAAGGTGCGTGAGGACGAGGCTCAAGGTGGGGCTCATTTTAAATTGGATAGGCGAAACGCCCGGCATTGAGGCAGAAAATGGATGCAATCGATCGCTCTCAAGAACGTAGGCTAAATGTACCAATAACTGTTGGATTGAAATATACCGCTTATACACACGGTGTGAAAAGCCGTATTTTCCCGAAAACTTTGAGTTTACACCACAACACATTTTTTGGATGATGCTATTCAGTTACATGTGAAGAGAATCTTAAGATATTTTTGACATTATTGATCCAATATCGATAACTGTAGGGTAATTGATCTTGGATCAATTCTCCTTGGTTTTAGGTTACTATTGGTATTGAAGACCGTATCAGATTTTTTCTGTCCACAGCAAAGCAAATCATATTCATATAGGGCTTTCACATCAGAATGCATCATGGGATTTCTTGTTGGCGATACTATATTGAGAGGACTCCAGAGAGTTGTTGTACTGTAAAATCCTGAATCAACATCAATATACCGTAACCTAGGCTAATGAAAACATTGTTTTGCCACGTCTCGCATGAGAAACTCTGTGACAGTTTCAAAACACAACAATGTCTCCCCGTAGTGACAAATCATTTCACGATTAATTACTAAACAATGACCTAAAAAGCATTACTGCCTTCAATAACTGACATTCCAACATAAAGGACATCTTATCTTCAACCTGTACCTTGTCACCGGGCCCCCAGGGCAGCGGCAGCGTAACGTGGTGATGTGGATGGACCACCGTGCCAAGCAGCAGGCCGCACGCATCACCGGCACCGGCCACCGGGCCCTAGACCGGGTCGGGGGGGTTATGTCACCCGAGATGCAGCCCCCAAAACTGCTCTGGCTCAAAGAGGTGAGGGGTCACTGCGGCCTGCGTCGGGTTTTATGTGTTTGTTAAAAGAGAGCCCTTTGCTGATTTGCTGATCAGTGTGTGGACATGTTGAGGTTTGTAAAAGTTAACTTATAGAGGGCAATTTGTGTGTTTTTATTTTTATTGTGTGTTTGCAGGTGTGTGTGTGTGTGTGTGTGTGTATTACGGTGTGTTGGGTCTGCTCTTCATCTCCGTCTCCTCCTCACCAGAACCTGAGGGATAGCTGCTGGGCGGAGGCAGCTCACTTCCTGGACCTTCCTGACTTCCTGTCCTGGAAGGCGACCGGCTCCCTGACCAGGTGAATAGTGATGAGATGGAGGATGATGCTAGGATAACTTATGTGTTATTAGGGCTGCAATGATTAGACGATTAATCGATGAGTAATGTGTATGATCAATGAATCGTTTAGGTCAATCGTCAATTCCAAATACCAAACATTTGCTGCTTGATACTTCAAAAATTAAAATATTTGGTTCGTGGATCATTATAAAATGAATACTTTGGATTCTTGTAACTTGTGACGGCATTTGTCAGTTGCAGCCCTATGTGTTATGTAATGTTTCACACTTGTACAAGGGATGCACCGATATGACATTTCTTGGCCGATAGTAGGGCTGAACGATTAATCGAATTTAAACCGTCATCGCATTGTGATAGAACATGATTTTCAAATCGCAAAGGCTGAGATTTAAGAAAAAAAGAAAAGGTGTTTTACACAATCTAACCAATCAGAGGGTGGAAACACCCGGCCACGTGGGGTTCACGTACACATGATGCTACCATATGTGACATGCGAGTGAGAGCAGTAGATGAAGAAAACAGCTTGCCACGCTACGCTTTGATTTGTTGATATTATCTGGTGACAATGGCCTCGGCAGAACCGACCACTGAAGAGGGGACTTTAGTGTCAAACAGGATCAGTATGTTGGGTGTCTGGACCTATGTTAAACTAAAGAAAGAAGATGCTGCACAGAGTCACGTATTGTGCACAACGTGCCTTGCTACCTTCGCTACAACACGGGGCAGCACTTGAGAGGCTGTAGGAAATGGGTTCGTTCAACAACATTTAGTAGCTGGCCGTGGTCCGAGTTAACCGGTGGGCGCCCCCCCCCACGTGTGTTTTACAATGATGTCCTCCCGCCAGCGACGTCCCGACATCAACGCCCCTAACTGAAAGTGAAATGTATAGCAGCATAGCGCTGCTGTGGTGATGTACTAAAAACAATAGCAGCTTATACAGTACTATACTGTTGGATATTCAACAGATATTCACACTCTGAATTAGCGATGTGACATGGTGAACCAAAGACGCGATCACCGGTGTGAGTCCTGTGTGTCTAGCGGTGTCTACCTGCCCAGGAGACGGGGCATGGCGTCACATATTGTAGCCAGGTTGCCATACCGGAGCTATAGAGAACCTGCAGGCAGATAGTCGCAGTGGAGCTGAAAACCGCGGACACATCTTCTCTCTTCAGACTACTTACTTCCATGTCTGCCTGTGTGGTTTGTTACTGTTACTGACTGGAGATCAGTAAGATTTGTTTTGATTTAATATTGATATTAACTATTATTTTATAATATATAAATATGTTTCTTTTTCTTTTTAGATTTTATTAAAAAGTGTAATCCACATGTTTATATATTACATGTTTATAACGACGACTTTGAGTTATCTAAATATTGTGTGGTAGAACCACAGGTTTGTTCTTTTTTATATTGTTTACAAGGTTAAGGTTTTTCTTTTTACAATTCAATAGTTACAGTACAGTTACAGTAATAAAGATATGTTATCCATATCAATTCATGCATCAATTATCTAATTTCATCATAACACGTACGTAGGCATGGCCTACAGGAAATAGCAGTTTATATGTTGACTGTATTTGTTGACTGTATCCAGTGTTGTGTTGCTCATACTATAGAATGATTTGCTTGTGTTTAGTGAATAACAAAGAAGGAAAAAAATCGCATACTAAATTGCAATCGCAATATTGGTAAAAAAAATCCCAATACATTATTTTCCCAAATCGTTCAGCACTAGCCGATTATTATTTCTTTCGTCATGACGTCACTGCGTCGTGATTCATCATTGCGGAAAACAAACATTAGTTATTGATGATCATTTTGGTACTCAAAACACAGGATGAAAAGATTGTACTCATCATGAAAAAAATTGATTGGCCATTAATACCGCCAATTTTCATGGCAACCAACGATACTACACATTTTTTGCCGATACCAGAAACATCAGATTTATAACAATGCAATAATAGATTCAGAGGAATATAAGGTTAAACTTTTGTACATAGTTGATTACTACAGTTATTCCTGAATAGCTATTAATGACAATGCAAACATCTAAAAGTATGCTCATATCACTATCACTGAGTGATAGATGTGTAGTTAAAAGACCTTTTGGTTCACTGCCTGGTCTTTTCTATTGACTGGCTGGTGTTTGACTGACTGGTGTTTTTCTGGTTCTCCACTGGCCCTGGGTTTGTGCGCCAGGTCTCTGTGCACACTGGTGTGTAAGTGGACGTACTGTCCTCCGGACGGATGGGACGACAGCTTCTGGACAGACGTCGGCTTGGAGGACCTCCTCGAAAATAACTACTGCAAAATAGGTAGGAGGGAGAAGAAGATGCATTTTAATCTAGGGCTGCAACCAGGGGCGGGCTGGCCATCGGGAGGTTCGGGAGATTTCCCCCCCCCCCCCCGTCGCCAATCGTGACGGGGGGGGGGGCTGGTCCAGGAGAAAATTCCAGGGCTGAATTTTGTTCCCAGCCTGCCCCTGGCTGCAACTATTTCAGTGATTTAATCATTTAGTCTAGAAACTTCCATAAATGATAGTGAAGGCCGTCACAAGTTACCAAATCCAAAGTGATGACATAAATGTGCTTGCTGTAATCTGACAGGAAAAACTAAAGTGTTCATTTTATAATGATCCCTGAACCAAACATGTGAATTGCTGGAGCAATGAAAACGGTGAATGTTTGGTATTTGTGCTTGTTAAATTAACTAAATTAGTTAAAAAAACTAATTAAAAAAATTAGATTTGATTCATTTTCTGTTGATCAACCGATTTATCGACTAATCGTTGCAGCCCTATTTTAATCCCATTCCTGGAGCATAGGTCTGGATCTCATTCTCATACTGCATTAACAGATGCATGTATACATATTTATTAATTTCTCTTATAATCAGATTATGAGTTAGATTATACACAATTGATAATCATTGCAGTTGGCAGGGTAGTATTGTGGGTTGGGTGTTCCATTACCAGCAAAAAAAGTTCTGGGCTCAATTCCCAATTTCTGTAGCCTCGAGCAAGTAGCCTTGCCCCTACCGTCTCCTTAATGACATATACAGGTCTTTAGTCTATACAGGCATACACTAGTCTCAGACTTAAGGTTTACATCTTAAGTCTGATGGCAGATGAGCTCAAATCCGGGAGAGCAGAGCTTTTCATTTTCTTTCACTTCAAATTTACTAAGACCAATCATGTTGCTTGGGGCGGATCTGCAGGCGCGTTCCATGGAATGAGTCTCTACTGGATATAAACCTGATCCGCGGGACCACAACTATGACTATGACTGTTTATCTCAGATCCAGAAGGTGACTGATTTACATTTGTTAAAATCGTCTTCTGAAACCTCCACCTTGCCACTCGCGAATGAGTCAATCTTCGGAAGAATATATTCGTAACAAAACAGGAAACACTGCATAAGTCCGCCCCTCACACTCTCTGGTTTTCCGGCCCAGGGGCCATGCAATCTCCACCCAGAAGTTCGGCTATAGCATTGTCTAACTTCTGGATCCGTTATGAGACGTACACAAACATCTGATCTCATTTGTAACGGATCTCATCTGAACTGAGGGTTTTTGTGGTCTGTAATTCTTTAGTGAAGTTATGCCCTTTTGTGAAGTTATGTTTTGTAGTTACGTTTACGTTGCGCCGTTAGACCCATGTGTTCCCATGTGTATCCAGGTCACCAGACCAGTGCCCCTGGGGCTCCGGTGGGAGGGGGTCTCTCCCAGCAGGCAGCCGCTGATCTGGGCCTGAACCCCGGGACCGCCGTCGGCACCTCGCTGATAGACGGTCATGCTGGAGGGCTGGGTACTGCACAGAAAACACCCCTCACTTGCTCAGGGGGTTTGACTCAGTCTCAACCAAAAGGTTCTGGGTTCGAACCCCAAAGTCTGCAGCGCTCTAACCTGTAGCCATCCTTGAGCAAGATTTTTAAAAATATGCGCTGTAAATTATTATTGCGCTTTGGATTAAAAGTGTTAGTCATCTGGTGCTGGAAATGAGTCTCTCAATGTAGCTGCAAGTTGCCTGTCAATCATTATCTTGGTTGTCATTCTTGATTGTCATGAAAATGATGATGATAATCATTGAAGAACACATTTGCTGAGATTATTTGCAAAATATTTCACATTGCATAGCAGGCAATCTGTACATTATTTTACTCTGATACAGTATATTGGATTCTGTTTACTTTAAAAGCACTGTGTTGAATCCTAACGCTGCCACAGTCCCAGGTCTCGAAAATCATTCCTTAGCCATCTGGTTTTGTTCAGAGAAAGAGAAAGAGAGAGGGAGAGGGAGGGAGGGCGGTGGTGAAACTGTTCATGAACTTTGGCCTTTGACCTCCCAAGCTAACTGTGACCTCTGTCGATCACACATTGTTGTATAAGGCAAAGGTTAGGAGACAGCACTTTTTAGTTGTTCTACCTGCCATGACAACACACACACACACACACACACACACACACACACACACACACACATGGCCACACACCGACCTCGACTCAAACCAGCTTGGCAAACATTATTCCAGCAGTTAGTGTCACCGCTGAATCCTGCTAAAAGCTACCACACAGTGTGAGAAGGTAGAGACCAAGCCCGGGAAGTCAGACACATTAACCAAATGACCAAGTGACTGTTATTATTTGTGTAAATTTATTCAAGGTGCAAATCAGTTAGTTTTGTATCCAATCCCAGCTCCTATGCCTTTCATATTGCCTATATTTCAGAATTTCAACAGTGATAAATGAAACGGCTGTCTTCTGTGATGCTACTTGGTGGTTGACAGGAGTGATCGGTGCAGATGTGAAAGGCCTGGACCTGCCCTGTGAAGATCGGCCCATTACCTCACGGATGGCGGTTATCTGCGGAACGTCCTCCTGTCACATGGCTGTAGGTGTCATGTGACCTGTCATGTGATCCGTGTTAAAAATGATATTGTTTTTCAGGAAGTACAACGGGCATCGTTAACGTTATAGATAGACCGTACTTAAGGGTATGCATTATGTTCTCCTTTGTGATCAATCTAGCCTAAATATAATGAATAATTGAGTTTGTTTGAATAAAATGAATTCATTAAATTCCCAGCGGGGCCACCAGAATGTATGCTCTCATGCTGTCATAAGACGCTTTGGATGAAATGATCCACCAAATGGCATATATTATATGATATTATATTACTATGTATTAGTCATGTGGGTGTCTAAAACATTTTGTCGAATAGATTAGCTTTTTAGCTTAATCACCTGATTAAAACAATTGTCATTGTGGTCTGTTAGAAATGTGAAAACACGTCACATTTCAATCAAAACCCACAAATCCATTCCTCCTCCAGTTCTCCTGAACTTGAATCATTAGATGTTGCAATTGACCACTGTGGTTGGACAGCGATGTGTACACCAGCGCGATCTCTTCAAAATAAGTCACATGATCATCCAAACCCACGTCACCATGAAAAAAATAGTTGAGGGGAGGGAGTACGTCAGCTGGGTCATTCTGAATCGGATTTCTCTCTTCCCAGACGGCATAGCTTTGATTAAATGTGTTAAGTGATCTTTCCTGTAAATGGAGATTAGAAGTACAGAATGCTGATCGCCATGTTTGGCAACGGGAGTGTTTATCGCCACACCTACAGATTGAATTGCCGTTCTGGTTTGAGTGATATGTTATGTTATGTGATCTGTTTGGCATTTTAAGAGGGAGCGCATATGCAGTTGTCCTTCTAGTATTTTCAGCTGTGTCAGTCAAGTTCTTTTTTCGCCAAAACATAACATATAAAATAACATATTTTTGTGTTTTCTCATTTTGTGTGTGTGTGTGTGTGTTAGATCAGCCGGAGCCCTGTGTTTGTTCCTGGTGTGTGGGGGCCCTACCTCTCCGCCATGGTGCCTGACATGTGGCTCAACGAGGGGGGCCAGAGTGCCACCGGACGCCTGGTCAGTCTACCTGCCTATGGGCACTGCTCAGCCTTAAACATTGGTCCCATCGATGTATGCATGTTTTTTTGTTAGAAAGTAGAATTATTTGTATTCAATCTTATTTTAATTAATTATTTGTTTTACCATGGAAGTTGGTACGTTTTGATACTTAATACACCTGTATGGTTTAGGTATTACCCCATCAACTGAATAAAAATCAACTGAAAATGATTTTTCAGTTGTAAATTGTAAATTGAATAATTTGAAAAAGTCAAACGCAACAACTAGCGATAACAATAATGGACCAGGTGACATTCTTCCTTTAACGTTTGACTCATTCAGTCTTTGTTTTGAACAATTTCTCTCTCTCACCCTCTCACTCTCTCACACTTTCACTGTCGCTCTCGCCGTGTTGCTCCAGATAGACCACATGGTGAAGGGTCATGCAGCGTTTGCTCAGCTCCAAGAACTCTCTCACCAGAGGTAAGTACTACTAGTACTACTACTGCGACTGCTCTACTATTACTACTAGCATAGTCAAAATAGTATTTATTCATTCAACAGGTTGCTTTCATCCAAAGCTGACAGGTAGGCTGCAGACATCGGGGATCAAACCCAGACCCGTGCGGCTCGGAGTGGAACACCCTTAGCCACTACCCTGTCCAGCCAGTTCTAGCTAGGGGCAGGGCTTCTTAGGGCCCTTCTGAAGCTTAATTTATACTGCTGTGGGTCACATTACCGGCGTGGCCAAAAGTGGCCGCCGCCACCGTAGCTTAAGTGCACTTCTCTAAACATGTGACTGCACGTCGGGATGTAACAAATACATGCTGGAGACCCACGGTGGGTATATGACGCCGACCGTTTAATTCAACCTTTACTGTTGCCGTCTTTACCGTCATCTTTAAGTATAAAGTCTTGGAAAATGGGCAAAGGCTGCATCCGAACCTGTGTACTGCATACTACAGTGTGTACTGTTTCTTTTCTAGCGTACAATTCTGTTATAGTATGCAAGCCAAAAGTAGGCGTTTTTTTTTATTTGAATTTTGCAGAATTCAACCTAAAGGCTTTAATTGATGCTGACACACTACAAACCCACAAAGTTATATTTATCCAAACAGTGCAATATCTGTACGTGTGGAGATTCGGTGCAGCCTTATTCTTTCAAAGAATGTCTGTTGGTCATGGGCCACACATTCTTCTATCTGTGGTTGAACTTTAGCTCCCACACAAACCAAAATAAACGATTGCTTCCTTAATCTCCTTAGCAGGATACATCTGTTTGGCTGTTTCGTGTTTTGGCCTCCAATGATTATGTGGAAATGTCCCAATTCTGTTGAAAAGTGATTACTAGAAATAACATGTTCGACTCCCGTGTCCACCGTCTACCTGTAGCAAGGGTACTTGTGCAAGATGAGCCTGACCCCAGTCTGCTCATTAATGGCATGTATCCGAGTTCACCGAGAGTCTGCTAAATGACTAAATACTAACACCTAGGGACTGGAAAGGTTGACTGTGCTTGGTTTGTGGGCGTAATGTTTTGCCCCAGGTTCCCCCATGCTGGTGAGCACGTGTACACCTACCTGAACGCCCACCTGGGCTCCGAGGCGAAGGGCCGCTCCTCCTCCGTTGACCTGCTGGGGTCCGCTCTCCATGTGTGGCCGGATTTCCACGGCAACAGGTCCCCACTGGCGGACCCCACTTTGCGGGGAATGGTAAAGTGTGTGTGTGTGTGTGTGTCTTACACACACAAAGAACATTTAAATGACATGGACTTATTTTGAAATTGTCGTTTTGCTACAGCCGTCACCAGCCATGTCTTGTACGTTTTTATGCTTTCTCTTCTTGTATTTATTGTTGTACTTCCTTTTCCTATCTTCCTTCTTTTCATTGTTGATGTTTTTTCTGTCCTGTCCCTCATCATCATCATCACTTTCATCATCACCATGTCATGGTCTAGTAAAACATTAGGAAACTGAAAGCAGAAAGTAATCATTTTGGTCTACCTGTGGTTTCCTAGGTGATGGGCTTGTCACTGTCCCAAACCCTGGATGACCTGGCTCTGCTGTATTTAGCCACCATACAAGCTCTGGCTGTGAGTATATGGGTCTCTTTTCACTACATTTATTGCATGTTATACACATTTAAAAAGTGCTTATTATCTTCCGGTACACCTCCAACCTAAATGCCTGGCGATGACCTAACCGATTAAGGGCTGTATGAGTGGGGAATATTTGATTCAGACTTTGGCCAAATATTCATCTTCTGTGGTTTCAGCTCGGCACGCGGCACATCCTGGAGTCGATGACCAAGGCAGGACATGACATCACAACCCTCTTCCTGTGCGGGGGGTTGAGCAAAAATCCTCTTTTTGTGCAGATTCATGCCAACGCGACGGGTATGTCGTGGAGGCCGAGGAATGTCGGTTGTTGTTAATTCTAGATTAGAGCTACGTTCACTACACTGTGAAGTCCACTCCCAGGTTGATGAGTCGTAGGGTATTTGTTGCTGTGTTTTTCCAGGACTTCCTCTGGTTCTTCCCAATCAGACAGAGGCTGTCTTGGTTGGAGCGGCAATCCTTGGTGCTTGTGCATCGGAAGAATACGAAACTATACAGGTGTAGTCTAACACACACACACTCACACACGCACACACACCTTTTGATATTGACTCTGCTGCCTCCTGCTGGAGAGGAAGAGAAAATTCGGTCTCCGGAAAGTGTGTGTGTGTGTGTGTGTGTGTGTGTGTGTGTGTGTGTGTGTGTGTGTGTGGGGGTGGGTGTGTGGTCCATAGCCCTAGTCAGCTCTTAATCCACTTACGCTAAAAATAAAACATTATTGTTTTGGGCCGCAACACACCTGTCAGTCTGTTTTCGGTCATAAGCACCAAGGCATTTGCTCCTAGAGCTGGTTACTTTAAACTGCCTCGCAATGTGTTATATCTTATTGGTTTAACCAGACCATTAACCAAACCACAATAAACTCCAAGCCACAGTCGATAGATTCAAGAGGTTTATTTATCAATGGCACAGTAAACCCCAGGGTAGTTCCAGGCAAATTTCCTGTAATTTGAACATTAGGTCAGTTTTATTTATGTGTGTCATAGCACCAGTCAATGTATAGTTACTTGACTAGTTGTGCCTCTACTGGTTCACTGCCATACCTAAATCAAACGGACCCATAATGAATTATTCATGCTATGAGCTACACTTGTGTTTTTGCTTCTGTGACAAGGGCCCATTCTGAAGACCAGGCTTTGTATCTACGTAGTTGGTAGATGGTTACAGCTGCTGTCCACCAGTATTATGGTGTCATGTGATTCATCATTCATCCCCTAACATCTCCGTGTCTTTCTCTGCAGGATGCTATGGAGAACATGGCCAAAGTTGGAGAAGTTGTTTGGCCTGAGCAGGAGCTAACAAGGTTAGCTTGGATTAGCAAGCTCTTAGTTGATATCATGTTAGCATGATTTACATACACACTATTGGTTAAAGTCAACCCCCATACCTGTTTGAGAAAATTAAGCTAATTGTTTACGAGAACTTGTACTTTACTTGTGTATTTGTCTTTTCTTTTCAAGTTTCTATGAGAGAAAGTACCGGGTGTTCTTACGCCTCTTCGACCACCAGAGGGAGTACCAAGCCATTATGAAGAGCTGAAGGAGAGAAAACTAAAACTAAAACTTACAATTACCCTGAGACTGAACTACTTCGTGAATATCACAGCGTTGCAATTGTGAATGACGCACAGATATTGATCATGCATCATGTTGGGTGATGCACAATCAATAGAGGATTTCGGAAGCACAAAAAGAAACCAATGAAAGACCAGTGCAGGAAATGCCTATGAAGAACCGGACTAGAAAGAGGAAGTATTCCCTTTTTAGTAATTTCCAGAGCTGTCTTCAGCTGAGTCTCCATAAAGACAAGGATGTCTTGACAATTTTCTGTCAGACAATAAGACGATCATGTTGAAATACATTTCAAATAAAGTATTTTTACATGTTGACTTTTACGTGTTGCGTCCAGTTATCACTGTTCAAAGCCTGTAAATGTTTCACACTAGTTATATTTCCGGTATTGGTATTAGCGTGTCTCCAAATGCTGTCAGACGTGACCTACATCATCTCACTCAAACAGCACCGTTTCCTGTTCCTGTCTGTCACGTTGCTGATCTAATGTGCTGATCACACACACACACACACATACTGCAGGTCACAGAGTTGGGTTTCTCAGCGGTGTGTCCTGGATCAAAGGCACCAATCCCTCTCTCTTCCCCAGCGAGAGGCACACCAAATCCCCCACAGCTGAGTTAACATGTCCACCCCCCCCCCCCACTTCATACAGGAGCTGGTGGTCCACGTAATTAGATTAATAAGTAGGGGGTCGGTGGAGGGAGGCCCAGCTACCCCCAAACCACTAACATCGCAGTGAAGTGACAGCCGAAGGGTTCTGGTTCTGATCCCCAATGTTCGCAGCCTATACTGTAACCTAGGCTGGAGGCCTACCTGCTCCGTAATGCACTGTCAGGATGGATGACTGAATGCCTTTCACGTTCAACAAGTCTCAGGGAAATTAACTATAAAGGTCAACTAATTGAGATGCACAGTGTTGATTTATTAGGTTTGGTTTTTATGTATACTTCCCTGAATTAACGTAAGGCACTGTATTGTGTAGATGGTGGGTGTCGCCACCGGACCGATACAATTAACATCTAAAGACGTAGAAATCAAGACATCAAAATGCCAACGACATATAGCACGATGTACAGAAATATATTTCCTACAACCATGTTTCTGAGATATGACACGATGCCACCATCATTCTAGCAAAAGTAAAGACACAAGCAAGCGGGTAAATAGAAAATGGACAAGGTGATTGGTAAATGGTGATTAAATTAAGAGTGAATTATTAATGAATCGATCAAAAGTCTTTGCCAGTCTGTCCGTTTGGAAACATCCCTGCAGCAGGTGTGTTGCATGTAGTCATCTCTGGTAACGTTTCACCTGATTTCACCTGCTGTGCTCATACAGGTGTGGAAAAACATACATTTGCATATACTCACATTTCTCGAAACGTTAACCTAGTGTGTCTTCTCTGCCAGACCTAACCCAGGCCAGTGAACTCCCATCCGTTATTGCAATGCATGATGGTATCTGGTGCTTGGTTAGTGACAGTACTCAGTTGTACAGCACTTTTCACGATGCATTGTGGGATACGATGAGTCCACTTTATAGGGTATAATAATTCTCACTATACATTCGGACAGCATTACAAAATGGCGCACTCAGTGCACTATATAGTGCAGTGGCGGTTCTAGGGGGGGGCCAGGGCCAGTGCCCCCGTAACTCTGAGTCCGGCCCCCCCTGTGGCCCCCCCGAACCAGGAGTCCA
>JAOPJH010000131.1:13736603-13747028 GCA_027122575.1 Merluccius polylepis | reverse complement strand
TTGTTGTGTGTGTTTGTGTACAGGTCAGCGGGGGCGGCGGGCGGGGGGGGGGGGGTGTGTGTGTGATGTGTGTGTGAGTCACATGCGTGTGGGATTTGAAAAAAAGGTAAGTGGGTGTTTACACAGCAGCACAGCGCAGCAGAGCGTTCAGGGGGTGGTATGGGGTGGTTCGTACGGGAGAGAGAGAGAGAGAGAGAGAGAGAGAGAGACGCACACGCACACTGAAAGAGTGGACCTCTCTCGCCCGCGTGATAGGCAGCTCTAATGCTCGGCGGCCAGGGGGAGAAAGCGTGTAAAGGGCCGATGCAGCAGACGGCGTGCCTGCGATCAATCACGTTGATAGTGGCCCGGGCCGACTCAGGCGTTGGGAAGAGGGTGAGAAAAGTGCTTTGTCTTAGTCTCCCCCCCCCCTACCCGTTGCTGGCGTGTTGGCGTGTTGTGTTGTCTGACTGCAGCGGGGCGAGCCCAGGTGTGGCGTTTAATAAAGTCTAGAGCCGCAGTGATGTGATAAGCCCGTGAAACGCCTGTTGGCGGGCGGACGAAAGCATGTGGCATTGCATCGATTTGAGAGATTTCACACACACACATACATACATACATGTACATACATACACATACACACACACACACACAGTTTCCAACTCAGTAAAACCAATCCGGGCCAGCGCAGCGCTCACTCTATAACAGCTGCCATGTTTTGGCGTGACTGAGAATGACTTTCTGACTGAACTCTCTCTCTCTCTCTCCCTCTCTCTACCTCTCTCTCTCTCTCTCTCGCTCTCTCTCTCTGTCACCAGCTCCTGGTTTGCGTGGGCAAGCGAGAGCAGGGTACATGGCAGAAGGCATAGAAAAGTGTAATCAGACTGGCAGGGACGCGGCGCCTTGTTTCCGGGGCGCCCTGTGTCTCCGGTGCCAGCTATCGACGTGACTCTGATATCATTCACCACCCCGGCTGTCAAAGCACCGCTATTGGCGTTGTGTGTGTGTGAGTGGGTGTGGGTGTGGGTGTGGGTGTGTGTGCCTGCGTGTGTGTGTGTGTGTGTGTGTGTGTTCTTCGTACAACATTTTATTCACTCTGACAGTTCCTCTAGCGTGTGTCGCATGTTTCGGGTGTCTGTAAGAGTGACGCCTGAAACCACAACAAGTCACTTTTAGGCATTTTGGGTTGCGTTCAAGACCTCCCCCCCCCCCCCCCTTAGGGCTTGTAAAGCTTTTCTTGCAACAAGAAGAAGAACGCTTTGTAAGTTTTTGTACTTTTCAACGTTGGTTTTGTAGTTTTCTTGACGTGCTCTGACTAACTTGTCAGCGTGCTTGTTAGCGCAGTCTTTACAAAGTGACAAGCGCTGCGGCGGCTGCAAAGCTTTCAACAGCTACGATGTCGTTATTCAGTTTGTCTCGGAGAACAGTCATTGAAGGAAAATCCTGCCTAAGAAAGTCGTGTTTCGCTGCCACTGTGCAATCATAGATTTCAGTTTTCTCTTCCTCCACTTATGGAATCTGAGTGTGTGTGTGTGTGTGTGAATGCGAACAAGTAGATAAGGTGTTGAATTTACTGTTAGAAAACGATTTTCAAAAATGTTTTCCTATCTCTTCTCCCCCACTTTTTGTATCCACTCCAAACACACAGAGCAGTTCAATATGATATACTGTATGTGTAGAGTGGAACGTTAATAAATCGATTATTACGAAAGTTGTATTTTTGCTTCACGCTGCTGATTTAATCGACGCGGCTGTTATCGGCACGGTGAGGTGAATATGCAAGCTGTTGCAAACACTCTTCCCATGTCTCCCTCGCTCGCTCTCTCTCTCGTTCTCGTTCTCTCTCTCTCTCTCTCTCTCTCTTTCTCTCTCTCGCTCTTTCTCTATGTCTTTCTCTTTATGTCCCTCTCTATATCCCTCTCTCTCTATGTTTCTCTATGTCCCTCCCTCCCTCCCTCTCTCTGCCTATGTCTCTCTGTCTCTTTCTCTTACCCAACATGTGCCCATCCTTCAGCATTCATTATTCATCACGCGAGGCCATGTCAATCCAATCCTTCACCTTCTCTCACTCACACACTCGCACTCCACAAACAGTTTAGCATAAACAGAGGTGCTGCAGTGCTCGATTTGAGGAAACTTTGAAAACTTTGAAACTTTAAACGGTAAGTAAATCTCCGTTTTAGCAGGACAACTACCGCCCAGGACATTCAAAAAATGCGATCTGTGGCCAAAAAAAAGAGTTTGTGGTGGTTTTTTCAGAAAAAAAACAGACACACTGGGTTACATAGGAGCAGGGGCGAAGCTCCTAGGGCGCGCAGCCAAGAGAAAACTACCACTCTGGAAAATATGCTTTTAGCCGGAAGTAGCAGACACCTGGTATTTTACAAATCATTTTGTCTAACGACCATTTTAGTAAAAAACAAAAAAAACCAGTTAAAAAATTAATAACACTTTTGTCACTTCCCAAACAGACTCTCATCTACATCTAATCAAAACATGTGGAACTTATGTCCCTTACCAAGACACGGCCGCTGTATGAGCTGGTGACCTCCCAGGACTTTGTGGACTCTGAGGTCCTGAAGAGGAACCTCCGCAGAGCGCTGGTGGACTACCTAGAGGAGAACAGCGCCTGCAGGTGCGCCCCCTGCCACAACAACGGAGTAGCCGTCCTCAAAGGTTAGCTAGCCTGTCACCTATGACCTCTGCGAGTGACGTTTCTTTGTTTGTTTGCTGTGTCTTTCACTGTACGTCAAGAAATGACGTTGATTGATCGGAAGATATGACCGAGAGAATGGAGTCATGCCCAGGTTCAGGTCCATGTACTTCTTATTCTGAGTGTTGTTGTATAATGATGTTGATGATGATACAGATTGATATCAAGGTGTTACTTCCGGTCTACAACAGGCACCAGGTGCGAGTGCATTTGCCCGAACGGCTACTCGGGTTATGGCTGCGAGATCACTCAGAGGGAAAAAGGTAAAGCATACTTTTAAAGAAACACCCCCCAAAAACATGACCAACTGCCATTTTTGATTTTCACCTTTAATATTCATAAGAATGTTCAACGCAGGAGGTTATGTAACATAGCTCCTCGTGAAGGTGCGTTCACTGGAGACGCACCAAGAAACCGCGCGCGGTCCACTTCATTGCAGTAGTCCAAAAATACGCACTCGACCTAGAAACGCGTGCGGTGTCCCTTGACCTGTCTTGACCTTTTAACCCCCTCTCCCCCCCCCCCGGACAGCCATTGGCATCGACGGCGGCTGGAGCTGCTGGGGGCCATGGTCGCCGTGCGGCGGAGTAACCAAGAGCCGAACCCGCCAGTGCAACAACCCTGGAGTGAGGAACGGAGGTGCAGCCTGCTTGGGACTCTCGCAGGAGTCCACCGAGTGCTGAACATGTTACGTTACATTATTACACGGCTTTGTAGAATACTCAATTCTGATTGGTCAATGACTGGCATACTACGATCTGTGTTTTCTGAATAGCAGACCGCTGCTACGAACAACAGACGCTTGCTATGGATGCTTTTTTTGCGGAAGAAATAAAGTAATTTTTTGTTGTTATATTTTGTGTCGAATTATTCATTTCTTTAGTAAGTAGCCGTGTAATAAGCGGGATAATGTACAGCTGGCCGGTCGTAATTGCAAAATAAATGGTTGGTCATTATCGCAATAATGATTGACTGGCTGCACATTATCCCTTATGTGGATACTTCAGCATAAAATACTGTCAGAACTGGAAAAAATATACACATTTGTTGTGGTATGTGATTAATATTATTTTTGTTGGCCCACTTTCAGGACACTCAAGGTCCACTTACAGTGAAGTAAAAAGAAACATCAGAAAACAATTGTTAAAATCACTAAATAGATGATTAAAAAAAATAGAAAATAGGTTACGATAACCAACAGCAGGGCATGAGGAAACAGACGAGTGGAAAATGCAAATGGTTGGCTACTGATAAGCTGATTGGATGTTATTGGTCTTATTTTGCAATTGCACTTGCACTTGGCTGGTGCTACCTTCAAACTGTCTCTGTGACTGAGCTGCATTCATTCAGCTCTTTCCTTACCATGTAATCAATGCACAGATCAGACCAACTGTAAGTACAAATTCACTACGTAAGTACAAAAGTACCCAAAACTTCACTCTATGATTTATTTACAGCTTGGATAAAGTGAGGTTAAAGTTTAAAAAAAAGCAAAATGCAGTTGGCACGTGTTTATTTTTGCCCTGTCACCTGTATTCCATTGCACCTTTAAGAGAAATGTATTCAAGAGAGACAATATGTCAACATCGCTGGCTCTGAGAGGTGGAGCCCAAGCAGTTGGCTCCACCCTTATCTGGTGACGGGTTATTACAGGCCCTCGTCCGCGTCTTTCTCCCCGCCTGGCACGTAGTCCACGCCTGCCAGCAGGACCATTGGCCGTCCGTCCTCTTGTCTGTGTACGAGATGAACCACACGTATGACATCGTCTTTAACGGCCCCTATTTCACCACAAGCACTAATAAGTCAAAATCTATCCACTAGTGACATCAACCTAATCAGCCTCACAGTCACACCTGGTGGTAAAACGGTGGCCATTTAAAGGCAAACATGCCAATACAATCACTAACAAGGAATTATCATTCGTCAAAGGAACATTTAACCATCTACAAAGTAGACAAAAAAATATCTAGTTGGCGGCATTGTGAAACTAAAATCAGTCAAAGCATTAAGTGAAGGCTGTGTTTTGTTCCTCTCTAGATAAAACCCCAGACCCCCAGACAGAGGACCCCCCCCAGTAGCTCACCGTCCCTCTCTGTCCTCTCACAGGCGGGCCCGCTGTAGCCTTGCCGGCAGACGCAGCTGCAGGAGGTTCCCTTGAGGACAGGGGTCCCGTTGTGCCGACAGGGGGCACAGCGGCAGGCCCCGAACTGGAGCTGGTACTCGTCCCACGCCGTCCGCAGGTGCACCAGCTGCCAGACCAAGTAGCCCGCGGCCGTGCTGAGGCGGACCAGCTCGTAGATGGGCATGATCTGGATGACGGTGGGGGGGGGGGGGGGTGAAGGGAGTGGAGGTCAACTGAAGGTGTAGGCAAACACATCCAAAAGGGTGACTTACAGTGAATTTGTTTTAGATTACATTTAGATCATTAATTAGCACTTAGGTATTAAGCATTTGGTTAGGCATCCTAACCAGCCAAGCACTATAACCGGCAGACTATCCTGCCCTGGCAGCCCTAAACATATACAAAATGAATATACCCCCCCCAAAAACAAAAAAATATTTAAAAAAATAATAATTATAATACAATTTATATATATATAACACATTTTTAATAACATTTTAAATGAACAGAAGAAGTAAGAATAACAATTATATAAAATAAAAACAAAGAAATAGATATATAGGCCTTTACACGTCACCTCATACTCAATGAGTGCAGGACTGTACTGGAGACTTTCCCCCCATTTCCTGTAGCTCTCTGTGTCACTGATGGCCACCTTGTGTTGGCTTGTGTCAACGGCGCCGCCTTTTACCCGAGTGATGATGTCCGTTATTTCTTTCGAGGATGAGCCTTGTACTTTGGGCAAATATAAAATAATGTTTAAGTATATTGTCTAGAAGCCTCTAGCATGAGTTTATCATACACATTCTTGGTCTAAGACAGGTGAAACATTTAGTATTAAATAAATAATTGAACAAACAAATAAAGAAATACATTGATGGAATAATATAAAATCCAATTACATAAAAGCTTTTAAACTTTGCACAACACACCACACATCAAAGCACAACACACCAATATAAAATATGAACTTTTGTACGGAATCAATATCAAACTAAAAATGTCTTACTTTCCTCCAACTTGATTTTTTTACCACAGGATTGTCCACCGATATTACCACCAACAGTCACCGGGCCAATAGGGACTTTTATGCCGAGGGAACCGCCAAAGCAGCTTGCCACGTTTTTACTGTTTGTGTCTTTAAAAGGAACATAATAGAAATTATTCACGTATCCTCCCCCCCATGATTAAATTAATCATGAATGATGTAATTAATTGTGAAATGTAAGAGTATAGCTATATTGTATAGCTAGTGTGGAAATGGTTACTCTCTGTTTTGACCAATAGGATTTCTTACAGGTTTGGCCCACGTGATTAGCTCATAGAGGCATTCATGTTTAATGGGGTTCTGAGTTCGAACCCCAATGTCTCAGCCTAACCTGTCAGCATCCAAGAGTGAAATGCCAACCTCTACCTGGCATGTATCTAAAATTCACTGTGCCATTTTTGATACAAGTGTCTGCTAAATGACTAAATAAATAGAGATGGGAAATGATAAAATAGTGATGGGCCAAGGTGTTGCATTACTCAAACAACAATTAAATCCAGTTTCGAAAAAGAAGGAGCGATAGCAATGCCACCGTACTTGAGGACGCCATGGCTGTTTTGTTGACCACTAGGATGTACTCCATGGTCCCTCCCATGGTGCCCTCAGTGACGTAGTGGGTACCGTACGTGTTGAGGAACATGAAGTACATTGCGACGTCGTACTGCTCCGGGAGGTCCTTGAGAGCCTGGTGCATCTGTTCGTCGAGCATCAGCCCACTGCTCCGCATCTTGAACTGGGCCGTTTGCACTTTGGACTCAAGCCTAATGAAGCTTAAATCCTGGAGATTGAAAGACCAATGGAAAGTACAGTTAGCAATAATAGTAATGTGTATGTATACTATGAAATCATAAGCAAATGGCTGTAAGCCTGGCTAGACTCTTATAATAATTCCTCCTAAAACATGTTAGAATTGCAAGGTAATATTTAGCTACCATTTATAAAATGTAAAGGACTGAAGAGAATACAATGCCTTTTCTGTGTTGCTTTATATTTGGTTCTATTATTTGTGTAGAAAATTCCACGAGAATATAGCCTTTTTTTTTTACAGCTTAAAAATATATTTTATAGTCATCATCCCACCCATATCCAATGGTCAATAATCCAAAATGACCTCGTACCTCGCTGTTGTGTTTGGTTACGTTGGTAAAGAAGTCTGACTCTTTGTTCCCTTTCACCCCGACCTCCACGAAGGGGACTTGTACCGTGACGGCGTAATTGTAGGAATTGTGCGTTTTCCTTGCTTCTAGTAGGCTTGCGGCGTCGTTATAGTATTCATAAGAAGCCTCCGCCCTCGCCTGGGACTACAAATGAAATTTCAAATGTTCAGAATCGGCGCAGATGGAGAAAACATTATTATTATTGACACAAAAAAAGGGAACAACAAGTGAAATATGGTCTATAGTGGGCCTACCATGAATCGATAAAAGTGGTAGTTGTATGGTTTTCGGAAGTTTTTGAATTCATCGTTGTAACTGAGGTTCTCACACAATGCTTCGTAGGTGAATTTCCTCCATTCGCCGTTATACACATATTCGCACTGGCCTCCGAAGTAGTTGTGGTCAAGGACAGGAAGTATGAAGTCTCCCGTCAATATGTTGTATCTGTAGCAAACACACACACACACACACACACACAATGAAAAAATAATCACACAATTTTGTCAGTTCCAATGTTCTCCTTTTTAGGTCTAACACCAACTCTGTGTGTTTCCCGACCTTCTGTATGACCTAGCTAGTCTCCCAATTACTCTGTGTCCGTTCATCTACTTACCAATTTAGTGGAAATGTTTATCCAACGCAACCGACACTGTATTCAGATACATGTCATTATGGCACAGGTACGATTAAGACCTCTTGCAGTCTACAAGTAGACTGCAGACTTTGGGGATCGAACCCAGTACCTTTCGGCTGGGAATGGAACACTCAAGCCGATGTCATGCGATTGTACTACTTTGCTCTACAAAAAAGTTGTAATAATAATAATAATAATAATAATACAAATAATAACAATAATGTTATGGAATGCACCCGCGTGCGCCCCCCTCCGCTCCAGGAATGGGCATCAGGGTGGAGCACTTGTCTGTGCGGTAGTTCACCACCTCACAGTCGTCCTCGTCAGAACCGTCGAGGCAGTCGCTCTCGCCGTTACACCGGAGGTCCTGGGAGATACAGCGATCTAGAGCCGCAAACACCATGCACACACACGCACACACACACACACACACACACACAAACATATACATGGATGGATGGACACGGGTACACACATACACACATGGATGGATGTGATGCTGGAGAGATGCGGAGACGACACACACACGCAGTCATGCACATAAATCACAAATACTTTGATTGCTTCCATCCATCCCAAAGAGAGTGTATGTGTGTGTGCACATGTGTGTGTGCTCGTGGTCTTGCCTGTCCAATCGCAGGTGAAGCTCTCCTCACAGACGTCGGCTACCATGCAGGGCGTGGTCACCTTGGGACAGGCCTGCACATCCCACTGCTGGCCGTGGCACTCAAGGCCGCCGAACTGAGCTGCTTTCTCCATGTAGCGGAACCGCCTCTAAAACAACAACAGTAAAACAACAACTACAACAGTAAAACAACAACTACAACAGTAAAACAACTACAACAGTAAAACAACAACTACAACAGTAAAACAACTACAACAGTAAAACAACAACAGCACTGTCATCAAGATAGGGTTAGATTTCAGGCTAGTGGTGAGAGATGTAACTCCTGAATGATTGATTAAGTGTAAATTTGAGTCAATGTTAGGAATCGTGTGTACCCCTCTGGTATGGAGAAGAAGAAACCGATACAGATTGATAAGATACAGATCTACCTTTCATATACAGACCTGTACCTTGACATGAGTTTTTGTCAAAACACAGCTCTTTTTTGGAGGATAGGAGATCACCGTGGGAGCGCTACACTCTAGTAGTAGGTTCAATTTAACAATCAATGAGATCATTCAATGTGCCCATTGGTCCTATTGATCCGTTCAGAGTGGGAACGCTGATGTAGGAGGGGGTCATTGATCGCTTTGGTTAAGGTCCTGTTTGTCATCAAATATATAATCAGGTTAACAGTCTATTGACTTGGTCAATAGTGGGCGTTTGTCAAGGGTTAGTTCGATTTTAAACATATCATATATAGTTTTGCCTCTCTGTGGCCTAAAAACACATTTTAGAAAGTCGTTTTTTGTCATGTTTGAGCTACGTTTTGTTTGGACTATAGCTAAGCAATCAAAAACCAACTACACCCACAATAAACAAATAAATAAAATAGATTTCACATATAACTTCTTCTACTTTATCCGTGTGCAGAACTTTAAATGGTCAATAAATTGACTGCATTTATAGCTAGTGCTTTCTAGACCAGTGGCCACTCAAAGTGCTTTACAGTTTTGCCTCACATTCACCCATTCAGACAGCCATTCATACATCACCGGCGGTGTCCGCCAGCCAGCTCGTCGGGAGCAGTTAGGGTGAGGTGACACTTGGGCTGGGAAGAAGCCGAGAATCGAACCGGCGACCTTCCGGTTGCCAGACAACCCGCCTCCTGGGCCTCTGCCGACTACACACTGGTATAACTTAATGTATAAATGCGTCCTTGGATTGCTGCCCGTTTATTCACCCACTTACGTGTCACGTAAGCATTGCTGCCGTAGCCCACGCTCCCAGGATCAATTCATCACTCTCTCCAACCCCTCAGTCCGCACAGAATCTGGTAAGAAGGTCCTGATTCTGCCCCCTCCACCTGCAACAGGCTACAGCAGGATCTGAAGCTGTCCAGCATTATTCTCCGAGGGGATTTTAAAGCACTTTCACAAGGTCTGGGGGAAGCGTCTGTGGGGGCTTGCTCTTGTGCATAGTGTTGGTATCTGACCACCACCTTGGCACTCCTGCACTTATCACTTCATGGTTTGTGTTCCATTTTGTCTCTGTGTCAAAGGTCTCGTCTGTCTGTAAATTTGTGTTGAATAAATAAAGGGTAAATTTAAAAAAAAATCTAAATTGCACCATTACCTTCTCTTCTGTGCATGCGTCACAGGGGGTCCAGGGAGTCCAACTCCCTAGCTTACAGTTGATGGGGGTTACCCTGTTTACCGGTCGGATCAGAAAAATACACAAAGAACAATGTAGCGCACGTTCAATTAAACACCGATGCAAACATGACCTGCCATGTCAATGTTATGACAATAAAGTGATCGCCTACTGCACCTATTTCCAGAAGCGCACGAGATGAGGGAAAGATACAGGCCACAGACACCAAGGAGTAAATGGATAAATGGATCCATGTCGGCAGGTATTTTGGAGAGTTGATTATCGCATCAGAATGTTTCTATGGTGAGGAACCATGCGGTTGGTAGCCATTCAGAGTGTGCTTATACCAATGTATCATGTCTGGCTGCAGGGTGAATCATTGATTGAGGGTAAATATATGTGTTTGTTGTGACAGTCAGTGTTGGGAATCATCTGTATACTCTCTCTCTCTCTCTCTCTCTCTCTCTCTCTCTCTCTCTCTCTCTCTCTCTCTCTCTCTCTCTCTCTCTCTC
>JAOPJH010000131.1:13666436-13678381 GCA_027122575.1 Merluccius polylepis | reverse complement strand
GGACATTTCGATCGAACCACCCCCCCCGCCGGCCCCAACCTGGCCCCCCCCCATCAAAACTGGTCTAGAACCGCCACTGCATAGTTTTAAACAGAGACGAACGCAAAGTCAGACGGTCCACAACATCAACACGTCATTTACAAAATGCACGCAAAGTGTCTATTAGCCATTATTAGCTATTAAGTGTGAACGGAGACTACTCACCATATTGTGCAGCTTGTTAAGTCGGCTCCTGAGGGGGTAGGGGACCACACGCCGGGTATGCGGGGGGGGATGTGCGTTTGATGAACGGATATTCTGGGAAGCACAACATTTTTTTAGGGAATCTTTTGAATATAGCTAATTAGACTATAGCTAATATAGCTATGGTCTAATTGTGAAACAACACTGTGACTTTCTAATTACAAAAATAAAAGATGACACTTTAGAGATATAATAATAATTGTTTATAATGAATAAAGAAAATATAAATATATTTATAGGGATGGGCGATATGGAAAGATGATTATGATAATTATGGGTAATTTCACACGATATCGATAAATATTAACAGCCTAACTGAGGGTTATTACATTGACGCATATGGACATTTAAAGTATGGTATTGGATTATAACTCACCGACATTTCAAACCTCATATTTGATAATTTTAAGGGCATTTTCTCATCGTAATTCATTCATACTATAAAACAGGGTATCACGATAAGTCGATTTTTTAATTTCATGACCATGCAATACCATTCAAAGACGATAAATGATAAAATTGAATTATTGCCCAACCCTATATATATCTATATATATATATATATATACATATATAAATAACTTGTCACCTTCACGTCTCTATTATGCCCTCTGTAGCCTTCCAGATAGGACTGCAGCAGAGGGCAGCTCCTCCTCAGAGAAACCACCGGCAGCAGTGTCAGCTTCTCCGCAACCTTCTCCCCTCTAACGCCCGCCGCCACGTCCCCGGGCCTCCTCGCCCTCACCAGCCTAGGAGCAGAAAGCAGTCTGCGCATCTCTCTGCTCTCACGGAAAGGCTCGTCTGTTCTCATGTTACCGTTGGGCGCTTTGAGCTTCGACGCGGGCGCCGTGACGGTGGCGGCGGCGGAGCCACACAACCTGCTGTAGAGCGCCACTCCGGCGGTTTCCCGAACCGGCGGAGACTTTGCGAGCGTCTTTCCTCGGCGTGGCTTAGAGGAGGATCCGGCCGACGGGCGCGATCTCTCCCTCTTTAAGCTCTGCCTCAGAACCCTCCCTTCGGGGTGGTCGCCGCTGGCCGACGCCGGCGGCGGGAGACGGGGGCTTCCCGCGCGCGACATCAACCGGGCCACCGGTCGGGGTGTGCGTGCGCCGGGCTTGCCGTCTGCGCTGTGCTTCCGAGGGCGGCCGCGGCCGCGTCTCTTTGGTACAGTCACGCTGGTCTGGATCGGCGTTTTCACCGTGCTGCCGTTCTCCATCGCCAGGGCCTGACCACTGTCGGCATCGCAGTTGGCGGCCTGCGGCTCGAAGGACCTGAGGAGGTGGTCCAGGATGTCGTGGATCTCGCCCTCCCCCAGCGGCTGCAGCAGCGCCGGCATCTCGTACGGCACGGGACCAGCGAGGGACGAGTAGGCGCCGCAACCTGCCGACCCCCTGCGACACTCACCTTGTGCTGCCACGCCAACGCCAGACGACGGATGACCGCTGGCGGCGGCGGAACCGCTGGCGGTAGGAGCCAGAGGAGGAGGGGGGTGACTGGATGTGGTGTTGTTGTTGTGGTTGGTGTTTCCGTTGTTGTTGTTGTTGTTTTGCTGGATGTCCATGCCCATCATGAACTGCTCCAGGAGCCTGTCGAACTGATCGGGTTGGTCGTCGTGCCCGGCGCTGGTCCCGGGGAGGCCCGTGGTGTGGAACAAGAACGGCGCCGGGTGGGACACGTAGGGGGGGTGGTCCGGCGTGAACGGAGGATCCGATTGGCCGGAGAGACGAGCCGGGACACTTTTCTAGAACAGAAAATTTAAAAAATATGACTTTTTAGAATGTGGCCGATTTCTGAAGTTGCATTGAACATATCCCACATGTATAGGCCTGTATGTTGAATATATGTGTTATTACTGGAATAAAAATTTGTGGTGGGCAAAGATTAATTTGTTTAATCTAGATTAATCTCACTGTAATCTTGGAATTAATCTAGATTAATCTAGGCTCATTTGAATTCTGTGGAAGGCATTCATAATGTGTGTGTGCTACCTAAATAATGACTAAAAGTAAGTCTGCGCGATCGTAACCCACCCCGGACCTACGACCAACGGGGGGGGGTGCGATCGTAACCTACCCATTACGCGCCCAGTGGGGATTGACGCCGGGCAGAGGACGCAGCCGTTCCACAGCGCAGCCGCTCCGCAGCGCTTACCTTCCTTGGTGGAAATCCGGTATAGACCCAGATCCCAACTCAACTTTGAGAATAGATTAACGGCGATATTTTTTTTATCGCGCGATAATAGTCGCGATAACAATCTCTTTTTTTTTTACCATTTAACTGATGCTGTTAATCGGTCAAAAAGTATATTCAGTTAACAGTTAATTGTTAACATCCCTAACAAATTAGAAATTAAATAAAGTGGTAAACTAAATCATTGTTGCATTGCATGGTAACGTTCAAAATACTTGTGCGTGAAAAAGCTTTTGACACTCAAATGAAGTCAATGGCAGAACCGAGCAAAAAGAAAAGCCCTGTATGGTTACAAGATTTAGACATTTTGGACAGAAACAAACCGTGAGGAGAGTCAACAGTAGTGAAACGTATTTGGAAATGAAATCATTCCACACTTGGTTATAATTAGTAGTAAGTAAGCGCTAGGACATGGACATTAATAGTGCTGTGAAGTGCAGGCGGCTAACTCGCTCTGTTATAGAGAACATCATAAATGTTCCCACCCCTAAACAGTATATGTGCTCTCTTTACCTCTACCCGCCCCAGTTCAATGGGGAGCCGCGCTCGTACACCCGCTTCAACCTCACCCAGAACATGGAGGGGGACAACAGCCACGTGGAGATGAAGCTGTCTACGGACGCCGACGAGGAGGTGGAGGGCAACGGCGTGGGCGAGCACCACCGCAGCAATGGTGTGCACGGCCCCTACATGGTCCGCAAGACTGTGCGCTCGCAGAGGAACGTCTGCTTTCTGCTGTCTGCGACCCTCCTCATCTTCGTCATCGGTAAGAAATGGGGAGACGCGAGTGACGTGTGGATTGAGTAGAAAGGATAAGCAGGGTACCCGCGGAGGTAGCACTGGGATTGTAATATTATATATAGCTGTCTAGACACACTAGATATCGTATTGGATATCGGAATATGGCATAAGTGTTTTCTTTTGTTTTTAAAGGCTTGTAGCAACCGATTATGTAATAACGACCAATAACGTAATCATTTAAATGTAATAAAACCAATAACGTAATAACTTGCCAATAATGTAAAAAAGTTGTTGAGCCAATAACGGAATAACTTTTTGCCAATAATGTAATAACTTATTACGTTATTGGCTGGTTATTACGTTATTTGCCTTGTATTAATCCTTTGAAATCTCGAGTTTTAAAGTCGAGATGTATGTTGAGATGTACTCTACTAGTACTTGTGAGTGTTGTTTCCAGCTCTTAGTGGATTCATGAGTGGCAGGTTCATAAAAATACAACATGACAAATGACCCAATAACGTGTTGTCTCCCTCTGAGCAATTGGTACTGGACTTGTGCTAGACTCAGAAAAAGTTATTGCTAAAAAGTACCTTAGCAGGACTTATTGGGGTGGGCTAAGGCTATCCAGTGTGACATTACAGAAGTGCATCCTACACTTCGGTCTGTTCATTTCTCTGTGGCCTTCCACCACAAAAGCCTCTGCTCTCCACCCCCACACCACCAGGCTATCTGATTGGCTACCTGGTTCACCGCAAGAAGGAAGAGCCTCCCATCTGTCCGCTGCCAAACATACACTTTGAAATCCCATCCAGCGCGGTGGAGATCGAGACGGGCGCTGCCCCGCTCATGGACTGGGACGACGTCAAGACCCTCCTGGCGGAGCAGCTGAACGCGACCAAGCTCGAAGACGCCTTCAGGTGAACACTAGATTAAACCCTTGTAACAGGAAATTAATGAATGAATGGATGGATAGATACTTTATTCATCCTCTTGGGGAAATTCAGGTGTAGCTCACACAAGCATATAAATATAGATGACAGACAATACACAATAAAAGAAGTAGGGCTGCCCCCGACTAATCGTCACACTTTTAATGTCATTATTTCGATTTATTTTTTGGGGCATCAGAAAATGGTTTGAGTTCCAGGGAGAGAGTGTTAAAAGAAACACTGTTAACCTACTTTACAGATAATACAATACCGTAATAATCAGCCTTTAAATATAATTTTTACAAGCACACGCACGAAGCGGGCCGCCTATTAACGGCGTGGACAAAGCGGTTCTGAAGGTTGTCGGAACAGCCAGGGAGGAGACATTGAACACTTTTGATAATCGTATTTATACACCGTATAACTGCACACAACTTTATTTAAAAGCAATCAAATGGAAAAAATATTTGTTTGTGTTTTCGTCTCCGGTGCGTGTGGATGTGTGGCGCTCCTTTGGGGGAACGGTTAATGCAAATAGCGGTGTCCGGTAGGGTTTACCTTCCCAGGCGTAGTTACTAGGGATGTGTGACAATTGTCGCATGCGATGAGTTAAATCAGGGCTTGTTGCGACCACGGATGTATTCGGTTGCGATGCTTGTGGCGCCTTATGTTTTACTTTTTGCGCAACTAATGAAAATGTATTCGACTAAGCCTCTGTTGATCGACTAAGGGTTGGTCGACTATTACGGGGCAGCCCTAAAAAGAAGGTAATAATAATGCAGCATGCCCATGGTTAAAAGCAAAAAAATACTTGAGCAAAGAGTCATATAAATAAATGAATAAAAGGTGCCAGGAAATAGTAAATGTTCACAAAATTGACAGATGTCACTAATATAAGAATAATGAAACCACCACAATTTCAAGGGAATGTCCATTTATTCTGTTCTGACTGTGGGACATTTTCCTTCTAAAAGAAACCTTTTACAATGGTGTTGAGCTGCCGTGAAGTATAACCTCCTAACCTGCTGGCGAACAGCTCTGGCTTAACGTTGTCTCATTTTCCCCAGCGATTTATCCAGCGAGAACCACCAGGCCGGTACCCCCGGGGATGACGCGCTCGCCAATGTGCTGTTGAAGAAGTTTAAATCGTACTACATGCAGACGTGGCTAGACGAGCACTATGTCAAGATCCAGGAGCTCGGGACCAAGGTCAACCGTGTCACCTTCAAGGGCAACACCATGGATCTGTCTGGGTTCCTGTCCTACAGCACCAAAGGAAGCGTCACCGTAAGTTCAGTTTACTTTTTTTTATTTTTTACAATGAGAACAATGTTGAAACATGTGGAAAATAGTCTTTGTTGATGAGCATACAGTACATTTTATTTATAGAGCGCTTTTCTAGACACACTTTGATGCTGGTGTGTGGTACTGGTACAGGTCCGATACCAGGCTAAAAATACATTGTCTGTATCGTCTTTGAAAAATCATCTTGAGAAATCGGGCATCAAGATGTATTCATGAGAAGTGACTGACTTGACGGCCAGTGAAATTGACAAGACTAAAAATCAAGAGACTGGTTATGTGCATGTTGGTGCTCAGTAAAGCAGTAGTTCTCAAAGTTTGGTCCATGGCATATGGCCAAAGGGGCCGCAAAATGATTAATAAAACTCCTACATAATTTAGCACAAAAAAAAAAAAGTAAACATAAAACAAGCCTACCTTTTGCTATAATTAGGCGTCATTTTTCTTTCAAGGGGGACATAATTTGAAAGTTCATTGAGCCAGTAGAGGGAGCACAAGCTTTCCAATGCATTTCATTGCTACATTTCCTGGCAAGTAAAACAAGGACAACATATTTTTTCGGATACATGTGGTAGGGGGTCCTTGTAAATATTTATCCATTCTAAGGGGTCCCTGGCTTAAAAAAAGATGAACAACCCCTGCACTAAAGGGTATTGGCAATACAGGAAACTAGAAATGGAGGCGCCATCAAGTTTCGTGTTGTATGAAAAACATTGGCCATAATCAAAAAATGCTATGGACATTTTCAAAGTACTAAAATGCAATATATCGATATATTGTCTTCGATTTGTTTTTTAGTTAATGTGGTTATTTTATATAGACTATTTTACTTAACCTAACCCTAACCCATTTATTGAATTACCAAAACATGCTATATCTTGATATATATTGTTATCGAGATATTAAATTACTTATATTGGGATTAAAGATTTTGGCCATGTCGCCCAGCCCTACATAGAGTGCAACTTCTAATGAATCAAAGCTATTTTAGTTATCACTGTTTTTGTGTGTGTGTGTAGGGTGCAATCATCTACGCTTACTACGGCCAGACGAAAGACTTCAAGCAGCTGGGTGAAGGCAATCTGAGTGGGAGGGTGGTGCTGGTGAAGGCTGGCAAGATCAGCTTTGCTGAAAAGGTGAGGGTTCTGGGATTGAAGGTCATATTGTTGTTTGTGCGGTTACCCCGTGTTCTTTTTAAGAATGTACCCTCTACAGGAAGATGTGAAAAAAGTCGATAATACATTTTATTTATCGTAGCGTTTTTTTCTAGACGCTGACAAAGCGACACTTTATAAAGCCGGTAAACAATAAAAAAAAGTCACATTAACACGATTAAAAAGCTTATTAAATGTATTTTTGTTAAATCAAGGATGGTAGTTGGCTTTGGTTGGTGGGTGGCTTTGTTTTGTGATTCACATTGACTTGAGTGGCCTCGCTCGCCTCATGAATATCTTCTGTCTCTGTGTGTGCCTATAGGTGGCCAATGCTGCCAAGCGGAATGCCTCTGCTGTGCTCATATACTCAGAAGCTGAAGTCGGAGAGAGCCCACTCTATGGACATGTAAGCCCTTCTGGACTATTTTGAATGCCATCAAATTGACCTGACCGAAGGAGCGACTGTATGTCATTGGGACAGTGTGACTTCATAACGCAGGTTCCCATTGGATGGAAATGTGAACTAGAGGCTGAGGGAGTCGACTGCATAATATTTTTATATACGAACTTTGGTTTGGAATTGTAATGCACACTGATGTACACCCTCAGAGCCTGTCTTTCAGATCCCTTTTCAGTCAGACTCTCCACACATTAGTAAAGAACAAAAACAAGTTCTAGGTGTTTATTATTTGGTACAGTTCGGTAAATTAACGGTGAAATCATCAAGGTTTTGGTGCGACACCGCTGCGCCGAATGACCTTGCAGACGCTATTGACGAAGGATCGATATCTTACTCTGGACCTTGACTTCAGTCTTTGGTCTAAGTCGGTATGCCCTGCCTCTCCAGGTCCATCTCGGTTCGGGAGACCCCTACACCCCCGGCTTCCCCTCCTTCAACCACACGCAGTTCGCCCCCGTCGAGTCCTCCGGCCTGCCCACCATCCTGGCCCAGACCATCCCCTGGAGCCTGGCCAATAGCATCATGAGGTAGGTGGTGGAGGAGGGTGCGCAGTACACTTAAGGAAGTGTATGTCTTTTTCTCAAAGTGTGTCTTGAAGTGTATAGCCCCTTTCACATATGCACTTCAACCCTGAACTTTTCTAGACATTACTCAGGGGAGCTGTATGTGAGAACGCAAATGTCCAAATCAGTTTGTCCGCATCACTTGCAGATCTGATTTGAGAAGTCTGATTTACCTGCAGTCTGAACCAAGGCCTATATTTATGTCTCTCTTACCCTGCATGTCTCTCTCGGTGTGAACAAGGCCTTTGTGTATGTCTCTTACCGTGTATGTCTCTCGGTGTGAACAAGGCCTTTGTTCACGCCGAGAGAGACACACGGTAAGAGACGTACACACAGGCCTTGTTCATGTGTACGTTTCTCTTACCATGCGTGTCTCTCTCCCTCCATGTCTCTACAGCCAGCTGGAGGGCAACACCCCGCCCAGTGAGTGGCGTGACGTGAGCCGCCTGGGGAGCGAGAAAGACGTGGTCACGGTGGAGGTCAACAATGTGCTGGTGGAGAAGAAGATCAACAATGTGCTGGCCGTCATCAAGGGCTTTGTGGACCCGGGTATGCTCTCTTACCTCTAGGGTGTCTGGCTTCCAACAGAAATGTACCGTGGGTTCGATCTCCAGTGTCCACAGCCTACCTGTAGGCGTCGTTGAACAAGATTCCTTGACCTGCTCTTTAATGACATCTGTCTCTTTGGATAAACGCTTCTGCTAAATGACTTGATGACGGTACCATGACACAAGGTTGTTAGTAGGACTAGTACGAGACTGAGTGGATTTCAAAATGTGATTTGTTTCAATCAATCGAGATGACGAGGTTCTTTTGAAAGCTTAATATTGGCGTGGATGGCAGAAAACCTCTAGGCATGTTACTACAGTAACTATTTACAAAAAATCAGCTCAACGTCCAGCTCCCCTGACCTATTCTGTTGTCTTTTTGGGTGCAGATCGTTACGTCATTCTCGGGGCCCAGAGGGACGCATGGGGGACCGGCTTTGCCGAGGCCACTGTTGGCACCAGTATCCTGATTGAGCTGGCCCGGGCCATCGCCCACATGGTGAAGCATGGTGAGGTTTGTGTGTGTGGTGTGTGGTATGTGGTGTGTGTGTGTGTGTGTTGCTGTTTTTTAGCTGGGCTTTTGTTTTCTGCATGACAGAAGGGTTCCTGCCTAGGCGAAGCATAGTGTTTGCTAGCTGGAGTGCCGGGCAATACGGGAACATTGGCTCCACCGAGTGGCTGGAGGTAAGAACTGCATCCAATGATCAGAAAATTGCATTATTAAATATAATAAGATGGAGAGGACTTTCTTGTATCTTGCTAAAAACCCAAGAGTGCTCTCAAAAATAAGCTTAACGCTAAATCAAAGATTTGTAACGGAGAAATGTTTTCAGCTGGCATGATTTATTCTTAAGTAGTAAGCCGTTTTGTATGTGATGTCTCACATGTGTCCATGTATGTGCACAGGGTTACCTGTCCTCTCTGAGCATGAAGGCATTCTCGTACATCAACCTGGACGGTGTTGTGACAGGTATGTGCGTGATGCAGATCTTGTGTGTCGCACCAGAGGACACACCGGGGTCTATGGCGTTGACTTTCTTTTTGCAGAATGGCGCTACACTGTATTCTCCATCAAATGTCTCCATGTGGTTTGAAATGGGCACGTGTCCTTGTCTTCCAGGTAGCGATGGGTTCAGAGCCTCGGCCAGTCCCTTGCTGCAGACCTTGATGGAGACCACCGTGAAGGAGGTGAGGTTCAAAAACCGAAACCGCTGCATTTCTGATTATATCCGGTCTTTTCAATCAAGCACTTTGTGTTTATGTTTTGCGCGATATAAATGAAGTTTAACAATGGAGAGGACACGATAAGAGTAAGGAATTATTTTAAAATGACAATCAGAATCATAGAAATGTAGAGTAGATAAAAAGAGATGACATGCTACATAATATTACAAATAAGCTAAACTAAAAGGTATGTTTTAAGATTTAACACCTGGCCTCTACAGTATGTAGGTGTATACATTTAAAAAAAGAGAAAAATAAACTGGTTACCTGTCTTGCCTGCTTGCCAACCCGTTTCTATGCCTGTCTACCTTGGTCCGTACAGGTGAAGAGCCGGATCAACCCGTCGGAGAGTCTCTATAAGCAGCTGAGCCGCAAGGACTCAGGAGAGACGCAGAGAATGTAAGTAGGACACACTGGGCCGTGTCGTGCACCGGTTCCAAATATCGCAATCTTTAAACCCACCACTTCCATTGTCTTGTATTGCAACGGTGACATTGATGTACCTCCCAGTGCCCCCCCCCCCAAAAAAAAAACCCAAACTAAAACAAGATTACAAAGCAGTTTGGCATCCAAATATTATCACTGCTTCCATCCTGGCCATACAGCATTTTCACACAAATGTGTGGTTATTATGCGTTTTACGTTTGTTCCTCCTGTGCTCTCTCAGCATTCAGCCCATGCAGATGGGAGACGCTGCCTATCCGTTCCTCACCTTCTCCGGGATTCCCTCCGTCTCGTTCCAAATTACCGGCACCAATGTAAGTTCTGCTGTTCCCAGCACCGCCATCCTTTCAAACTAGTGCCGCAAACCTCTGCTATTCTTTTTGTATTCGGCAGCACAAATTGACTTGAGTCGAACACCCCTAGTCATTGGACTTGACTTGCCTAGTCGTTAATTATTAGTATTAGTTTTTTGGCAGACTATTTCTCACTGCAGTTCTTGACCCCGATGCAGCTCTTCCTTTCTGGCTCCCATGCCAATAAAGCTCTTTTGAATAGAGATGCATTTACACTGCCAAAGCAATTTTAAAATTAAAGAAGTCTCTTGATAGATGGATGGATGGATATGATTTCGGTATGTAACGGGACGATCACATGTTTGTGTAGATGCGTTACGAATACGAACGTCGGTTAAAACTCTCCCCCTCCCCTCCCCAGGACTATCCGTACTTCGGCACCAGGCTGGACACGCGCGACCGTCTGAGCATTGCCACGCGCGGCCAGCTGTCCCAGCTGGTGCTGTCGGCGGCCCAGGTGGCCGGTCACATGACTCTGCGGCTGGTCCACGACCATGTGCTGCGCTTTGACCTGAGCCGCTACGACTTCGCCATCCGCTCGTACGTGGCGAGGATCAACCGCAACCTCATGGGCATCCAGAAGGTGTGTGTGTGTGTCTGTTTCTGTCTGGAAATGTAAAACGGTGAGAAAGGTGAAATTTTACCTACCAGCCAACCTTGAGCAAAGTTCGATTCTCCCCTATGTGTACAGGGTGTTGTAGGCAACCTTCACAAAAGTTCACAACCCATGTACACCTGACTTCACCAGAAGATATTCAGCTTCTGCTAAACAAATAGCAGAGTAGAGTAGTAGCACGTGTGTGTGTGTGTGTGTTCCAGAACACGCCCGGCCTGCTGCCCAAGGAACTAACTCCCCAGTGGATCATCGCCGCGGCAGGCTCCTACAGCCGGGCTGCCAGCAACCTGATCAACGACATCGAAAACAGCCAGCTGGAAAACGTGGTCATGTGCCGCGAGATCAACGACCGCCTCATGCAGGTGAGACTCTCGCCCTGTATTTTTTTATTTTTTGTGAACATTGTTTTCCTGCTTTTCTGACTCGCCCGTTTCCATTTTGCGTGTTCTCTTTTTTTCCTTTTCTGGTTTGAACTCTATTTGGACGTGTCCGCTAAACCAGTGGCTCTCAAACTATTTCTAGTAATGTGTACCCCCTCTTAGATATTTTAAGTACCCCTTACCAGCGCAAATGTTGGGAGTGCATGCGCATTTATTAACGTGAATGTTAACTGTTGGTGTGAATACTTGCAGTTGGAGTAAAAGTGGAGTTGTGCTTCACTTTGTTGTCATTCATTAGAAAGATTTACCAAACTTGTATGCAAGTATTCAGATTTAATATAATAATTCTACTGAAGAGCTTTTTAAAGCTTTCTAAAAAGATGTTCCTAGCACCCCCTGCGATCCTTCGAAGTACCCCTAGGGATACGCGTACCCCCATTTGAGAAACGCTGTGCTCGACGTAAACCTACGTTCCCGTCTCTCCTGGTGTGGTCTCCCGGCAGGTGGAGAGGAACCTGCTGTCCCCCTACGTCTCCCCGCGGGACCGCCCCTTCAGGCACATCATCGTGGGCTCTGGCCCGCAAACGATGCAGGCCCTGCTCGACCACCTGGAGGCCATCCGGCTCCGCACCTCTGATGCCAACGCAGAGGCCTTCCAAAACCAGCTCGCCCTGGCGACCTGGACCATCCAGGGCTGCGCCAACGGGCTAGAGGGGGACATCTGGACTCTGGATACCGAGATCTGGGTGGGGGGGGGGGGGGGGGGGGGGGGGGGGGGGGGGGGGGGGGGGGGGGGGG
>JAOPJH010000131.1:13410808-13424924 GCA_027122575.1 Merluccius polylepis | reverse complement strand
CCCGCCCCCCCCGCGGCCCCGGGGGCGGCCCCCCGGCGCCGGCACGGGGGGGGGGGGGGTTGATCGATAACAGCCATAACAACAATAGATCAGCCTCATTTGCATGAGCGTCGATAATGTCATGGCTGTACACCGGCAAGTTTACACTTGTCCCTGTCAGAGAAGACTCCCGTGTGTGGCTCCTTCTGCTCTATTGTCGTTTATAGACAGCTCTGCCAATAGTGAGCCATTTTTGTCTGTATCTGAGTCATCGCAGCGTTGTTTTAGCAGACGTTTTTTTTGTCTAATAATACACGGCACATGCATCTGAAGTCGTCATGTTTTACTATTCTCCGATCAATGGCAGCCGTTGTATTGACTCGTTGGTGCCGTTTGTTTTTTTGCAAAACTCCATCGCATACACTTACTGTCTGTTTTCAATATTTAATAAAGAGTTAGCGGTGCTGTTTTTTCGTAATGCCTTTTCTTCATACATTATATATATGTGTTATATAGTTGTTATACAAAACACGTCGGACCATGAACTTGCAACACAAAATATATTGCAAGTGAAACGGTTTCTTGTTGGTTGCTCAACTGTTCTGCGGTGTTTCCCCCCCCACCCCCCCCCCCAGAATGCCCTCTGACGCCAGACACGCCCAACAGCGAGGCCAGGATGTGCACCAGCAGCAGTCGCCTGGCTGCCCTGAAGAAGCAGAATGACATTGAGCTGAAGGTCAAACAGGGGGCAGAGAACATGATCCAGATGTACTCCAACGGCTCCTCAAAGGTAACGCCCCGCAAATAACGCAGAGGAATTGGGAATGTAAAAATCCACGGTAAAAAGTTGGAGTTTAACTTTTCTGAACTGAATCACATTTTTTAAAGGCAGCTATGCGGTCTGTCGGGCACAATGGGCCTTATTCACCTAGCGGTGATCTCGGTTCTGAGCGCCAGCTGGGTATTGGAACTGAATGCGGAGTGAGGCCCGTGACACGACGGTCTCGGCTCTATCAGGGTTTCCTCGGTCACCGGCGTTGAACTAGAGTGCAAAGTGGATCTCTATCTTTTTCGAACCATAAAAAAAAAGATGATTCATTATCTTGGCTCCCGCGGTTAAGCAATTTCACAGATTCAGGCTTGTGTCATCATGGCTACTCCTTAATAGAAAATAGATATTAATAGATTGTAGGGTGTTCGCTAGTATGACCTACCATACTGCATTAGCCCGCTGCTAGCGTTCTAGCATCAGGACATCATTTGCTCAACTTAATTCAACCGACCACTACTTACTACTCTATCTTCTGGTGTTCCTTATACAAAGTGATCTGTTGTAGTCGATTGATGTTCGGAGGCGATAGTAAGAAGCTTGTATCCGTGGGGCACGCCCAATAATAACCAGCTGGAGTAAAGCCCTGTCTTATCGCCAGGGTTTCCAGCCTTGACTAACGCAGCGTGGCGAGCCAATTAAAAATAGAAACACAACAACAACACGGGCTTTGTCCATGCATCAAAGGCCGCCCACAGTGGGGGGGGGGGGGGGGGAGAGGATGCAGTAGCATCGCGTGCCCGAGGATGTTAAAGAGAGATCTGTAGCCATGCGAGATGGTGCACATAATACTACATACTAGTATACTGTTGAGTGGCTCCAGCAGCAGGGCTAGGGTGGTCGTCGAGTGGTTAGGGCGGTCGACTCCCAGCCGGAAAGCTTCCCGGGGTTAGAACCCGGATGATCTTATAGGATATAATTTAGATCAGGGATGCAAATAACTTGCTTTTTTGGCGAATGTCGCTTTTATGACTTCAATTTGGGTGAGCATGTAAACAATGCAACGTGTATAATTGTACAGCAACGTTGCGCAGGAGGATTTGTACGCGCTCAGCCCCTCCCTACTTTCACCTGCATTTAAAGCGCAGCGTCAATGCCCCACGGACGGAGAGATCAGCTGAGGTAACATTTGGCTGACTCATATTGTCGGATGTGTTTTTAACTTTAGCTGGCTGGGAAATGAAGCGCACCGGCGAGTAGTTTACATTTCGGAGTCGGCGAATGCAATATGTAACTAAGAGCGAGTGAATCTTGGGACCTCTCCGTATACAGAGCATAGATGCAGATACACAAACAATCAGTTAGTGGGACCTCTCCGTATACAGAGCATAGATACAGATACACAAACAATCAGTTAACGCGACTCGGACTCAGAGCCAGTCTGATGCGTGTAGCAGAGAGCTGTACTCATCAAAGCTATACTCGTTTCTACAAGTGCAACAAAAATGTGGAGGACTGCTATGCATTGCATTGCGCTCTCTTGGTTCCGTCATACACTTCCACTTACCGCAGCTAATCACTAATAACTCTAATATATGGCTAAGAATAGGCTGATGAATGAAAGATAATTTGTGATTGGCTTGTAAGTTATGGATTTAAAGACTTGATAACCCAGTTGATCCCAAGCCAGCCCAGCCTGCTACTAGGGATAGTCATTATAGTAAGGCTCAGCAATAATAATGAGTTAATACACTATACACAAAACTAAAATGAATAAAACTCTTCAGCTTAAATATGTTCCATGTCAATTTTACATTTTACATTTTTTCACTTCTCTGATGAATGATGTGACTAAATACTTGTTGTGTTATTCTGTTATCGCTGGGGTTAGGTTGTCACTATGTCACTTGGGAAGAGCACAAATAAAATCTCCTCTGGGACCTCCTTTTAAACAGCGGTACTCACTAGTTTTCACTTTATTGTAATATAAACTCATCAAATACAATAAATGGATTAAAATAGCATAAACTACTAGACTGGTGTATAACTATAAATAGAAAACATTAGTTTATAAACTACAAGCCTGGTGTATAACTATAAATAGAAAACATTAGTTTATAAACTATAAGCCTGGTGTATAACTATAAATAGAGTTAGCAACAGAAGACACTGAACAGAGAGAGAGAGAGAGATTTTAGTTTTTTCCACTTTAGATAGCTCACATTTTTTACCCTACACGTGTTTGCATCTCTGTTAGATAAAAGATTCTGCTAAACGGAGTAAATAGTTAAAGTAGCAGCAAGATGACTTAATCCTTCTCCATCTCCGGGTCCCAACTGTCCCCGTACCAAACTATCGTTTACACTTCTCCGTTGTGTGTGATCGCCTGCTATGTGATTATACACAGCGACATTTCTGTTTTTTGTTTTGTTCACAGCTTGACCGTAGGGGAGTAGAAAGCACAGGGCCTCCACCAGGGTACTGTGGTACTGACAGCATGCTAATCTGTCATCTGGTCCCTCTGATGACAGAGCAAGCCCAGCTATAATTTGGCCGTGAGGTGTTCTGTAAGTCACCTGTAGTAATAACAGCTGTGGAGGGCCCGACCAAGGCCCGAGGTCTGGCGTTGACGTCAGCCAGTCAGCGTTAAATCACACCAGTATGCCGTAGTGGGTGTGTGCTCAAGGACATTAGACTCGGCGGCATTGGCTCCTCCGTTGTCATCCAACGTGAATCTGTGTTGTTTAGTTTAAACAGGAAAAAACAGCGAGCTGACATCTGGTTTAGTTTGGTGTTCTGCACATTCAGAGAGCTTGTCGATGTTATGTGCTTGAATGTTACAGAGGTGAGAGGAACCTGCAAATCCGTAGATCCTCATTCGACTCAGCAGATTCAGATGCTATGGTTTAACAGCATCTTAAAGGTGCAGTGTGTAGAAGTTAGTGGCATCTAACAGAATGGACTTGGAATAAATTGATTATAATATTCGTAAGTATGTTTTAATTAGTGTGTGATCAAAAGGGAGGAGTGAGGGTGAGGGGGGTATTTAGTGGGTTGCAATCTCACCGCTAGATACCACTAAATCCTAAACACAGCACCTTTAACAGAACCGTTCACTAAAGTACTAAACCACAGCACTGTGGCTTATGGTGTTTGACTCCCAGCCAAAAGGATTTGGGCTCGATCCAAAATGTCCGCATCCGGGAGCCAAATGCACCCTACCTGCTGAAGGGCAACATGTATCTGAAATCACCATGGTCAGTCCCCTTGGATACAAGCGTGTGCTAAATGGTAAGAGTAAATATTATACATAACATGTACAGCCAGCTCGGATGAGTCATGTCTCAGGCTACCCTACTGGACTATACAGACTACTCCCCACCCGCTGGCCAGGGAGGAGTTTAATACTGTAATGCTGTAGAGAGTGGAAGCGGGGGGGGGCCCGGCTGAGAGCGGCGTCCCCATGATGTCATAGAGGAAATGCCTGCGAGACGGAGGTCTTTCCTGTGCACACTGCCGTCACCGCCATGACTGAAATATCTGAGGAATTCTGGGTGGAGTTTGCTTACTCCACTGCGTGTGTGTGTGTGTGTGTGTGTGTGTGTGTGTGTGTTGTGTGTGTACTACTCTCAGACCCCGGGCAGCACACCATGACATTCCAGGGGTATTTGTGGTGAATAAGAGTTTCCATGTGGTCATTGACTTACTTGGCTCCCGTTAAGGGCATGAATGAATGGCCCTGGGCCCCTGGCTGTTTGTACAGCAGACTCCCAGCGAAGCAGTGCGTCTGGCCCCCATGTTTTGCATCGGAGGTTAACCTACCATACGTCCGTCTGGGCCCATCGTCATGTGTCGCATGTTAAGTGAGAGAGTGGCCCATGTCTATCAAATATTTTACAGTATGCTTGCGGTACGCTTTCCAACGATGCTATTTTTGACAGCTTAGATAAAGTAGAGGTCACCGGCGGCTACTGTTGCCAAGGGATACTACCGAAACCTGAGGGAAATGTTTTCTGCCAACGCAATGTTCAAGTTTTTCTTTTTGTTTTCCGGTGTGTGTGTGTGTGTCTCTGGCAGGATCGCAAGTTGCTCGCGGCCGCCCAGCAGATGCTCCAGGACAGCAAGACGAAGATCGAGTTCATCCGCATGCAGATCCTCAAGGCCAGTCAGGCCAACGAGTTGAGCTTCGATAACAACGATGTGATGGGTGAGCTCACGGTGTTGTTGTTTTTAATGCGTGTTGTCGTCGCTCTGACGGAACTACGAGGCCTCGCTTTGTCTTCAACAGAATCGGTGTGTGCGCAGTTATGCATGTGCCGCTCAAAGCTCACTCTCCCTGGGTTTGATTGGTTTTCCTGCTGTAATTCACAAGCAACAGGTGTACATGCGCCTGTTAATTGCGAATTACAGCTCAAAGCACACACACTCTCTCTCCCTGGGTTTTAGTGGTTTTCCTGCTGTAAAAGAAACGGCATCGTTCACAAGCAACAGGCGCATATGTTGTGAATTACGCTGTCTCTCTCGCAGGAGCGTTAAGTTACTCAAAGCTCACTCCCTCTCTACTGGGTTTGATTGGTTTTCCTGCTGTAATCCACAAGCAACATGCACACGCATTGCTTATGAATGAAACTGTTTCTTGCCGGATCCGAAGTTGCTTACTCAAAGCTAACTCCTTCCCTCTCTTTGGGTGCGATTGGTTTTCCTGCTGCAATTCACAAGCCAAAGACGCACCTGTTGCTTGTGAACGCCACCGTCCCTCATAAGATCCTATGTTGCTCACAGCTCAAAGCTCACTCCCTCTCTCCCTTTCTCTGGGTTTGATTGGTTGTCCTGCAGCCAAGCCCATCATCAGCCCCCTGGACCTGCGGGTGGAGGAGCTGTGTCACCACGCCAGGATAGAGTCGGCCGTTGCAGAGGGCGCCAAGAACGTCATGAAACTCCTGGGGACCGGGAAGGTCACCGAGAAGAGGGCGCACTCGGAGGTAGGGCGTTTGTGTGTGTGTGTGTCTTGGTGTGTGTGTGTGTGTGTGTTTTGGTTTGTGTGTGTGCTGTAGTCCCATTCTGTGCTGTGGTTATCTCTAGGCTACAGCAGAGACGATTTGATGCCAATTGAGCACAAGGAAGGAAGACTGTTTTTTTTTTTTTGAGTCTCTACTTCATGGAGAAGAGCGTTGTGCCAGTGGGCTGAAGCCGAATTTGATGGGATTAAAAAATGAGCCCGCCATTACAGCTTGTACCATTAAATTAAATGGACTGTGTAATTGATGCACACACCCATCGCTCTCTCGCTCTCTTTTCCTCCCGCTCAAACCTCTCTTCACCACTCGCTTCCCACCCCCTCAGGCCCAGGCCCGGTTCAACGAGTCCAGCCAGAAGCTGGACCTGCTGCGCTACTCCCTGGAGCAGCGGCTCAGCGAGCTGCCCATGCCCCACCCGCGCAGAAGCAGCATCATGGAGGAGCTGTCCCTGCTCTCCTCCCCGGCCCTCAGCCCCAGGGCCAGCATCATCTCCTCCACTCACAACCAGTACAGCACCGTGGCCAAGCCCGCCGCCCTCACAGGTACCCGGGGTGGGATGATGAAGTGTGTGGGTGTGGCAGGGGGGGGGTGGGGGCTATAGTGCTACACATTTATTTTCCCTTTGCTGGTATAGAATTAAGCAATAAGCCCCAAGAGGCCATGGTTTACAGTGATTTTAGAACAAGTAGGGGGCGTTGTGGGACGCGACCATCATTCCTCTGCCAAGAATATAGTTCCTCAAGACAGCAAAATGGCTCAGGCTCAGGCTAGGCGCATGAATACTAAAAATAAATTGTTATGCGGTCACAGCAGGTGTGTGAGTATCTGTGAGTATTTTACAATGGCTTCGGGGCCAATCCGAATCGTTTCCAAACGTATTCATGCATCGACCCCACCTCGTCACATTTTGTGCAGTAAAATAAGCAATACATTCTCATTACCATGTCCAAAAAGAGATCATTAACATTTCTCTATGTATGTATATTGTTGTTAATAACATGCAGTACTCCCCCTACAGTCAAACATACTAATGATCAAATGAAAGGCATGCATATATGTTTTTGAAAAATAAATTTTCATCGTGGTGATCCCATGGCCCACCCGGGCGCCTGCTGCGCCCTACTTACAGATCCACAGTTTTGGATTTAGATTTTCTGCTGTAACAGAAAATGCCTTGGTTTAAACCAGCCTAATGGTATGATAACACATCACAAGTATACTCCCTAAAGTGTTACCAGTAAATGCAGATATTAAAGGAGAATTTCACCTAATAACACTCTGGGGTCATTTTCACACCGACCAGAGCTTTTATGTGCACCCCAGACAGTTTTTAGGTTGCTTGCTTGAATATTTCGATATTTGATACCCGTGTGGGCAAACCCCCCATCCAATAGAAGCCCATTCAACATCAAACTCCAGGTTAGACTCATTGTAAACACAGGTCCCTGCTTCTCACGAATATATATACTGATTTTGTCATTCTAATGAATGTGTCAGCCCCCTTCCCCTTGAATTAAAGTACCATTCAACGCCCACCTCCAGGCACGCTGGACGTCAGGCTCATGGGCTGCCAGGACCTGCTGGAAAACGTGCCGGGTCGCTCCAAGGCGGCGTCGGTGCCGCTGCCGGGCTGGAGCCCCAGCGAGACGCGCTCCTCCTTCATCAGCAGAGCCAACCGCAACCGTGGAGCCAGCGCACGCAACCTCGCCAAGAGCGAGGACCTCTCTAGTACGTTACACACACAAACACTCTGAATAATGGAAAGAAATCTGACTGTTTGTCCGTCTGTCTTTCTCTCTGTCTCTCTTTGTTTGTGTCCATCTATTTCTCTATTTATCCATTTCTCTATTTATGTTTATAGATGGATGGATGGATGGATACTTTATTAATCACCAAATTACTGCTTTACAGCAGCTTACATCGCTAAAAAACGGCAACAACAAAATGAAGTGACCATATAATAAAAGAAACATCTGAAACATTATTTGCAGTGAGAACAGTCCAGTTTGATTTAACATTCCCCCAGCCTGACTCTGATCACAACTCCTCCACAATAACATCCCCCAGCCTGACTCTGATCACCCCGATGGAGCCAGCCGGAGGAGGAGGAGGAGGAGATGATAACTCGTACATCTTATTGTGGAGGAGGAGTTGTACAGTCTTATTGTGGAGGAGGAGTAGTACAGTCTTATTGTGGAGGAGGAGTTGTACAGTCTTATTGTGGAGGAGGAGTTGTACAGTCTTATTGTGGAGGAGGAGTAGTACAGTCTTATTGTGGAGGAGGAGTAGTACAGTCTTATTGTGGAGGAGGAGTTGTACAGTCTTATTGGGGAGGAGGAGTTGTACAGTCTTATTGCGGAGGAGGAGTAGTACAGTCTTATTGCGGAGGAGGAGTTGTACAGTTTCAGTGTGGAGGAGGAGTTGTGCAGTCTTATTGTAGAGGAGTTGTACCTGTACAGTTCTTCTATAGTGCTCCCCATCTCGTCTATCTCTATTTATCTGTCTAGCTAGCTCTGTATTTATCTGTCTAGCTAGCTCCCTATGTATCTATATGTCTAACCACCTATCTCTATACCTTCATCTCCATCTATCTCTTCATCTCTATCCATGTCTCTTCTCTGTTCATCTCTCTCCATGTACCTCTCTATCTGTAACTCTGTATCGTTATCTCTATACATCTCTCACCTCTCAAAACAAAGTTGGATCATGTTGTGTATGTCCTCCCCTAGATGAGATCAGTGCTGTGTTAAAGCTGGACAACACAGTGGTGGGCCAGACCAGCTGGAGGCCTGGCAGTAACCAGTCCTGGGACCAGAAGTTTACATTGGAGCTTGACCGGGTAACACACACACACACACACACACGCCATACAGCCAGCATGCATGTTATTACTGGTTAAACAAAGGCAGCTCTGTGCCTGATAAGAAAATACCTTTTTTTCAATATATCAAATAAAATAAAAATCATTTTTTATAGACCAAATCACTTCAAAAGGACTGTGTATTCAGGGCACCCGTGGCGGTATTAAAAGTATTAAAAAGTCTTGGATTGTAAAATGTAAATTTAAGGCCTTCAAAGGATTTAAATATCTTATGCATATAATTTGCATAGGTCTGCAATATTTTTTTCGACCGTCGGGAGAAGAAAAATAATAAACAGAATTCACAGAATTAGAACAAATAAATAACGATACAAATAAATGTGTATATTCAATTGTTTTCTAAGTGGTATTAAAAAGGTACTAAAAAGTCCTAAATTGATCTGGTTGAAACCTGCATGTACCTTATTGCAGATTGAAAAGTGAGTCTCCAATAAAAACCTGACATATATATTGTTTGTGCCACCAGTCTCGTGAGCTGGAGATCTCGGTGTACTGGAGAGACTGGCGCTCACTGTGTGCCGTTAAGTTCCTGCGTCTGGAGGATTTCCTGGACAACCAGCGCCACGGCATGTGTCTCTACCTGGAGCCCCAGGGCATGCTGTTTGCTGAGGTACACACACACACACACACACACACACATCATGCACACACAGGACATGCAGTTAGCTGAGGAGCACACAAGACACACACCAGGTTGTAACTTCATGTACGGCTGCCCTTCTTGGCCCGGTCTCTCTTGAAAACAATTGATCTCTAATCTCAATGGACTAACCTGGTTTAAAAAAAAGGTTACACACACGCTAGACACACTAGACACACACACGCAGGATGTCCCTCAGGGCATGCTGTTGTTTGAGGTAGAATCACACACACCTGTGTCTGCTGTTGACTCCATTGTTCTCAGTTCTCAGTTTCATATGAACAAAAAACCTTTTCGCTGGAGCGAAATGATGCAATACTCAGAAAGCCATCACTTCAAACAGGTTTATTTGAAAGGTAATCAGCGAATCTCGGATGGCAGCGGGCAAACTGTTTGTTCCCATGCATGGCTGACACCGCCGTCGGTGTCTGAATGGGTGAATGTGAGCCACTAATGTTAAAGTGCTTTGAGTGGCCACAGGTTAGAAAAGACCTACTTAACTACAGTCCATTTGCCGTGGCATTCCACAAACCAGGGTGATCGAAAAAGATTGATTGAGAGAGAAACAAATCCATGGGTTGACTGAGCTGTGGGTGGACAGCTTTCATTGTTGTTTCATCATTTCAAATCATTTTCAACACTTCCCAGACTTATTAAGTACCAAAATCAATGCATTGACACACCCATGACCTCCGTCTCTGTCATGAGAGAGGTCACTTAACGCAAGTGTGCTCGGTCGTCTTCGTCGCTGATTAACTTGCTCTCGTTCAGGTGACCTTTTTCAACCCCGTCATCGAGCGACGGCCGAAGCTCCAAAGACAGAAGAAGATTTTCTCAAAGCAGCAAGGTGAGCATCTTCTTCTTCTGGTTGTCCTTATGGGCGCTCGCATGTGGGATGTTTTGTTAAACGTCGCTTACAGGAATTGTTATAGCAGGCAATCGGATCGCTCAGAAGTGTGAATGGAAAAAAAACGTTGCAACTTTCGAGGAAATATCACCTGTACCCTATCTCCTTATCATGTTTGTTGTTAATTTATTAGTTATTAAAGAGAATTTGGATGCAAGTCCAGCCCCCTCTAGTGGTCAAAATGTAATGGAAAATGAGGAAATCTGCATATCCTGATGGTGCTACGATGTCTTGACGTTAACAATAAGAGCAATAAGATACAAGAATATTCAGCGGGAATGTTTAATTTCCTCAGGATGTTTGATTGAACATCATATATTATTTTTGGCACCGTAGATGTAGTCTGATACTCTATCAACCCTATTTCCCTGGTTACTACTGTTGTGTTCTCCATCTCCATCCAACTAACCCCATCATGACCCCCCCCCCCCCCCCAGGTAAGACCTTCCTGCGGGCCCCTCAGATGAACATCAACATCGCCACGTGGGGCCGGCTGGTGAGGAGAGCCATCCCCACGGTCAGCACCAACTCCTTCAGCCCGCAGGCAGTGGACACCGGCCCCAGCAGCCTGCCTGGCTCCCCCACACCCTCCAGGTACCCCCACACACCACCACCACCAACCACTAACCAGAGCAGCCAGGTACCCCCACACACACCACCACCACCAACCACTAACCAGAGCAGCCAGGTACCCCCACACACACCACCACCACCACCAACCACTAACCAGAGCAGCGTTGCAAGATGTACGATAATTATCATATTTGTACATTTAATGATTTGATCATTTTGCCCTCTGTACGATGTACGATCAATAAAGTCCCATAATGCACCATCATTTGATAATTTTGTGACACTTAGTATTGGTAAATCAATCTAGGCTTTCTCATTTTAATTCATTTCCCGACACGATCAGGATAGTACATTTGTAGGCGGTGTCAAAAAGTTGTTTGTCTCAATAAATAAGCGTTTTCTGAAATTACACATTTACGCACATTTCTTCTCTTGACTCGTGTATGATCATTTTCCTCAAAATACAATCATTTGAAGCCTCTGGTATGATCTTTTGGCAACGCTGAACCAGATAGCATAAGCACACCCAGAGGGTCCTATATATTTATACATTTTATTGGAGAGAAGGGGCCTGCTGAATTAGATTTTGGTTTTCGGTGCCTTGCCTGCCACGGGGGCTAAACAGGGGACAGGGTAGTCTACTGGTTAGGGTGTTTCCGAAAAGGGTTCTGGGTTCGAAACCCCAATATCCTTAAGATGCCTAACCCCTCCATCTACATTTTGCGTTACTATAAGTCGCTTGGATAGAAGTGTCTAAATTGCAAAAATAGCAAAAAAAAGTGGATGGAGACTTGGAGAACAGGAGCGCTCTGAGGCTGATGCCTATTGAACCAAGTTGGAGTTCAGTGCCTTGCCCAGGGGCAGTTACTCTCCACTGAATACTGGGTGGCTGCTCCAACTCTTAAGCTGATGCATGAAAGGAGTAATTGTCTGAATAACTGTAATCCACACAATAGGCCAACTACACGACACCCTAGGGTGTGTGTAATGCAGTGATCAGTAATGGGGATAATCAGTTGGTAATGTTTCGTACACAGTGACCCGTTGGTGACCAAGCTGGACTTTGACAAGGAGCCAATCCCGGTACCCAAGCACTACCCTGTACCTGATGACATCAGAGAACCCCTGACACAGGATAAGATGGCCGACAAGGAGGAGGTGCAGGTACAGTTACCAAGGAGATGGTTGTTGATTGATGGAATAACTGCACCTACTGCTTGGATGATATTTGTGACCACGACATCCAACCACAAAACACAAAACGTACTATTGTAAAGAGATCCAAAATGGTCGCCGATATGCTCGGCCGCACTATACGATACTAACTCCAGGCTTGAAGCACGGAGGACATTTTGGCAAACTCTGCACTCACTAAGAGATTTTCAGTCACAAAGATACTGAACCTGCTACCAGTTCTAGAAACATGTATGTGTACATCTCTTCTTTATAATTGAACTACTATACAATACAAGACTATCGATATTCTAGCGGTTGGGTGTTGGACTCCCATCCAGAAGGTTCTAGGTTCAAACCCTGATGTCCGCAGTCTACCTGTTGGCATCTCTGAGCGAGATGTCTAACCCCTTAATAACATATATCTCACAAAAAATACAATAAAAGACACCTTGGATAAATACTAAATTGGCTAAATGATGAATAGATATAAATCGTGTAATTGATAGTTAAGTCTCTAACCATGTGTGATGTGTTTCTGTGGGTCGTTTAGGATGCCCTGGCGTCGTTTGACTTCCTGAACAGGAGGAACAGCATGGCGGGGAAGCCGGACCTGGACAACCTGGTGGACCAGGAGCTCCAGCGGCCCGACCTGGAGCTCAGCGCCCTGCAGCAGGACAACCAGCTCAGGTAGAGCTCACTTCTTCACCTGTAAAGCTTTACATTTACAAAGATGTGAAGCTTTTACGTTTACAAAGATGTAAACCTTTTGCATTGACAAATATGTAAAGCTTGTAGGTTTACATAGATGTAAAGCTCTTACATTTACAAAGATGTAAAGCCTTAACCTTTGCAAAGATGTAAAGCTGTAAGATATAAAGCTTTTACGTTTACAAAGATGTAAAGTTACAAAGAAGTTTAGAGAAGAAGAGAAATTTAGAAGTTGAAAGTGTATTATTTAAACTGGGGGAAAAAATGCAAATGTAGGATATAGTGTGCTGCTTGGTAACATTTTAGATGATTTATATTTATTTTAAAGCAAAAGTGCAAAAAATATCTGAAGAAAGATGAAAAGTAAACATCTTTGGATGGTTCAATGTTTTTTTCTTTGTTGTTATGAAGGTGTTTGAGGCTGATTAAAAAAAAAAAAAGTTTATATACATTATTTAAAGTGGGGACAACCATTGCTTTAAGACCAGGGTAAGAGTTTTTAATATACGTAATACAACTATTCATCAACAACTTCTGCCTTCAGGGAAGAAGAGCAGTTCCACTTCAGTCTGAAGGACTTCAAGTGCGTGGCGGTGCTCGGACGGGGTCACTTTGGAAAGGTACGTTGGTCCACAGTACGACAGTACCTTGGTCAGTCTTACCGTGTGAATTGAAGCGGGCTTCTCTAGCGGTCTGTTCTCCTCTGCCAGGTGCTGTTGGCGGAGTATAAAAGCACAGGGGAGATGTTCGCCATCAAGGCCCTGAAGAAGGGAGACATTGTGGCTCGTGATGAGGTGGACAGGTAATGATCATTGTGATGATGATATTAATACTAATAAGTGTATATACACTTTATTTATTTTCATACATACCCTCCACAAATTTGTTTTGTGTAGATGTGTATTGTGTTACGAAATGATACTCTCACTCACTCACACTCTCTCTCTCTCGCACATATATATATATATATTTATAAATATTCTTAACTAAACCCCCCCTGTCCCCTCTCTCTCCTCCCCCAGCCTGATGTGTGAGAAGCGTATCTTTGAGACGGTGAACAGCGTGCGCCACCCCTTCCTGGTCAACCTGTTTGCGTGCTTCCAGACCCAGGAGCACGTGTGCTTCGTCATGGAGTACGCGGCCGGAGGAGACCTGATGATGCACATCCACGCGGACGTCTTCTCCGAGCCCCGCGCCATGTGAGTCTCTGAGATGACCCGAGGGCCTCCCGGAGCCCAGCACACACACAGCTGAACTAGACAAACCCCCGCGTGCACTTTGAGACGGGTGCTGACAAAACAGTGAACTTGTCGTTTGTTTGTTGCTATGGCTTCAACAGTGTGACGGTTTACTGTCTGTAGAAGCTCCCCGCTTCTGAAGAGGGAGATGCAGGGGGGGGGGGGGGGGGGGTGTGGTGTGGGGGGGGAACGGGAATATAATGGGAAGATTATTTAGGGCCACGGGT
>JAOPJH010000131.1:13379583-13392546 GCA_027122575.1 Merluccius polylepis | reverse complement strand
GGGGCCCGCTACCCCGGGGGCCGGGGGCGGGGCCCATCCACCTGCAAGCCCCCCCCCCCCCCCCCCCACCACCAACCCACCGAACCAACCCACAACCACGGTGGTCCTATTAAAATAATAACACCACCTCGTTGTCTCGCCGCGCGGGTTTTCCTTATTTAATTTCAACGTTAATATTTCTGGATGTCGCCGGTTAAATCGTGATCGGACCAGACCGTCGCCGGCGTTCAAAAAGGTCAGCGGAGATAAGTGAATAATTAACGAACCGGATCCTCAGCCCGTAACCTATTAATCTCTTAAAGTCCGGGTCCCTAACTCGGTCCAGACATGAAGGTTTTCGTCGAAAACGACGAGGTTTGTCGGGTTTTTTGTGGCTCACCTCCGTTTTTTTCACGTTTTTTTTAACGGAACGTAACGTAACGTAACGAGAACATCGCGTTGTTGCACGAGCGCCGGCGGATACGGTTAATAATTGGGATAAGTTGTGATAATTGCATATTTTTTTCTTTTCTTCCCTACAACACGACTTAAATATAGAAAATGACTTAAGTTAGACAGCAGTTACGGTTACAGACGTTAGGAGAGGAGAGCAACGGTAACTGTCCACATACAGGAAGTAGCGCGTAACAAAAGGAGCATAAAACGCACACATGGCTTTTCTTAGCGGTGCGGGGATGCACGTGTCGTGAGTCACAGCAGGTCTATATCTGTTGGCGGCAAGGGCGGAATCCAGGTAGGGCTTAATGGTTTTATTTTATTTTTTTTAATTTGAAATTAAGTTTTATATCAGCACAATGACATGATATTCCCACCAGTTGCGGTTCCTTATCCGTTAGTTGTCTATGTGAGCCCCCCCCTTTTTTCTACAAATACCACACAACGAAAAAAAGCAGAACCCCCACATTCATTGCTTTGAGTCAATGTTTAATGTATGGTGACATTGGTGAGCTGTATTGTGAACCGGAGAAACACGTGTGACACAATTCCTCACCTCGCCTTTTGAGATATTGCAAAATTGAAAACCCCTCTGGGCCGGTTGTTGATGTAGTATTGTACTTTCACGTTCAAGGAAACTTGATTCGTAAGATAACAAGAAACCTTCTGGAGTTCATCACCGGTGGTTTGGAAAAAATGGAAACGCGTTGACCTTTTTAAACTTTAAAGAAGGGTATATTTTCAATGTGGTTTTAACATGTGCGTCTTTAACCGACCACTTTTGATTCCAAAACGCATTCTTCTATCTCCTTGATTGCAGGGATGTTCACTCTCACGGAGGTTGCATCGCTGAACGACATCCAGCCGACGTACCGCATCCTAAAGCCATGGTGGGACGTCTTCATGGACTACCTGGGCGTGATCATGCTCATGCTGGCTATATTCGCCATGACGATGCAGATCACCAAGGACCAGGTGGCGTGCCTTCCCATTCTAGAGGGGCCAGAGCAGACGTCGGGGGCAGGGCCTAAACCTTTCTCCACACAAAGTCCAAAGGAGGCGACCACACAAGTGGTCAGTGTGGCAACGCTGTCCATCGCCACTCCGAACATACCGAAGGACTTACCTGACAGTGAGGTCCACAAGATGCACACGTCACATGCACACACTGCCACCGTCAAGGCAGAAAAGTACACAAGACAACCTCAGCCGTCAGGGATCAGCACCAACATGGACTATCAACAATATATCTTTGTCAACCAAATGTGCTACCACGTTGCCTTGCCTTGGTATTCCAAGTACTTCCCATACCTCACCCTCATCCACACCCTTGTACTGATGGTCAGCAGTAATTTCTGGTTCAAATACCCCAAAACCAGCTCAAAGATCGAGCACTTTGTCTCCATCCTGGGTCGATGTTTTGAGTCTCCCTGGACCACCAAGGCTCTGTCCGAGACCGCCTGCGAGGACTCGGAAGAGAACAAGCAGAGGCTGACGGGGACGACGTCCGCCCCGAAACACGTGTCGTCGGAGGGCAAAGAAGAGGGCACCGACGCCAACACGCCCATGCTCGGAAATAGCGGGGTCAAGTTCTCCGCCGATAAGCCCATCGTCGAGGTCTCGAGTAGTTTGACGATCCTGGACAAGAAAGACGGCGAGCAGGCCAAGGCTCTATTTGAGAAGGTGAGAAAATTCCGGGCCCACGTGGAGGACAGCGACTTCATCTACAAGCTGTATGTCGCTCAGACCATTGTCAAAACGGTCAAGTTCATTTTGATTTTGTCCTACACGTCCACGTTTATGGCCGCCATCGATTTCCAGCACACGTGCACGCCCAATATTAAACATCTGACAGGGTACACTCAGTTCTTTTGCACCCACAACATGGCTTTCATGCTACGAAAGCTTCTTATCAGCTACATGGCGTTGATTATGATCTACGGGATGGTGTGCCTTTATTCTCTGTTCTGGCTATTCCGGCGGCCGCTCAAAGAGTACTCGTTTGAGAAGGTCAGAGAGGAGAGCAGCTTCAGTGACATTCCAGATGTCAAAAACGACTTTGCGTTCCTATTACACATGGTCGACCAGTATGACCAACTCTACTCCAAGCGTTTCGGTGTATTCTTGTCGGAAGTCAGCGAAAACAAGCTGAGAGAGATCAGTCTTAATCACGAGTGGACTTTTGAAAAATTGAGGCAGCTTGTGACGCGGAATGCACAGGATCAGCAGGAGCTGTACCTCTTCATGCTCTCAGGCCTCCCCAACGCTGTGTTTGATCTCACTGACCTGGACGTGCTTAAGCTGGAACTGATTCCAGAAGTGAGGTTCTCAGCAAAGGTTTCTCAGATGACAAGCCTGCAGGAGCTGCATCTTTGCCACTGCCCAGCCAAAGTAGAGCAGAATGCCTTTGCATTCCTCCGCGACCATCTCCGCTGCCTTCACGTGAAGTTCACTGATGTTGCAGAGATTCCCAATTGGGTGTATTTGCTGAGAAGCCTGAGGGAGCTCAATCTAGTTGGGAACTTGAGCTCGGAAAATAACAAAATGATAGGTCTGGAGTCCATGCGGGATTTGAAACGCCTCAAAACATTATATCTGAAGAGCAATCTCACAAAAATGCCCACAAACATCACAGAGCTCTCACCACATCTAGTAAGATTAGTGGTGCACAATGATGACACCAAATTAGTGGTACTCAATAGTCTTAAAAAGATGACTAACCTTGCTGAACTGGAGCTGCATAGCTGTGAGTTGGAGCGCATTCCGCATGCTATTTTCAGCCTGACCAACCTACAGGAACTTGACCTAAAGTCCAACAACATCCGAACCATAGAGGAGGTCATCAGCTTTCAACACCTCAAGAGGCTGACTTGCCTTAAACTGTGGCACAACAAAATAATAAGCATTCCGGCCTCCATCGGCCAAGTGAAAACTTTAGAGGCACTCCACCTGTCACACAACAAACTGGAGACCCTGCCTCCAGCCTTGTTCACGTTGCCCAAACTAAGACATCTGGATGTAGGCCACAATTCCATTACAGTGCTCCCACCAGACGTAGGACTCCTCCACAACCTTCAACACCTGGCGATTAACTCCAACAAATTGGAGCTGCTGCCCAAACAACTGTTCAGATGCAACAAGCTCAAGGCGCTATGTCTGGGGAACAATGGGCTCACCGTTCTGCCAGAGACGGTCGGTCAGCTTGTCCAGCTGACTCAACTCGAGCTCAGAGGGAACTGTCTAGACCGACTGCCTGCCCAGTTGGGCAACTGTCGTTTGCTGCGCAAGAACTGCCTAGTTGTTGAAGACCACCTCTTTAACTCACTGCCAGTGGAAGTAAAAGAAAGTATCAGCCGAGAGACCAATGTTTCCTTCACAAATGGCGTATAACAGAAAACGGGAACAGCGGACACACGGCTAGGCTGGCAGCTTTAAAAGTTAGCGGAGCCCATGAGATTGTACCCTTTAATAATATTTTTTATTAACATAGCAACAACAAAAAAAAGTTTTTTGATTATTTTAATGATTATTGTTATAGCACAATAGATGAGAGATTGTTCAATTGGTAATACACAAGAGAAGACAAAGAGAAGAACAAAGTTATTTCTGATGTGTTTGATTGTGACTTAATGCAGCTGTTTAGTTATTAACTTTTACCATTGCCTAGCTTTGTGTTTTAAAACAGCAAAATACTTTATGTTCACGTTGTAATATTCCATACACCAAAGTTGTTTCTGTAATGATGTGTACATGTAACATTATTATATTGTCCTAGGTACTCAGGTATAATTGTAACCATGGGGAACAGCCTTTTGCCTTAATTGCTGCTAAATTTTTTTACAGTGAGGACTGTCAAAACAAACAGCCAAAAAAGGCATTTTATGTTTTTATGATTTCTATAAATCGATTCATACACTGTCCATTTGGGCATTTTCTCTCTATATATATAGTGCAACTATAAAATGAAATCGTACAATACATTTTTTTTATAGGTAGGTTATTAAATATAACATGTTTGTATTTATTTCACCATGTCTCGTAGGCCCCCAAAAAGATTTGTGCACTTAGATACGGACAGAAATGTAGCTTGCGTTGTCTAACTTACGTGACGGGTACAAGCCACTATTGGACTTCCACCTCGTTAGGGCAAAGATTGTATATTGACTAAGGCCTAAAGTACAGGAGTTCGTCTGTACCTTGAGATGTGTATTTGATTGTTTGGTGAAGGCTTCAGCTATAATGGCTACAAAGGCCATGCATACCTTAATCTTGTCCATTCATGAAATTACCCACAGGAACACAGTCAACAAAAGGGAGATATATTTTTCCTAACATTTATATGGTTTTGTTGTGTTATTCGTTTTTGAAAAAAAAACATGTTAATTTATCCCACTATTGTGATTATGCCTAGTTTATGTGTACATTTCAGAGCATTGTAATGCAAACTCTTGTTTTTTGTTTGCTTCTAATGTATTTGTGTATAAAGTACAAAGCCGTTCTTCTCATCTTGACAGCAACTGTACCTCCTTAATGATCACATGCTCAAAGGTCATGCTGTGGCACAATAAAACCAAAAATTAGATTGTTTCTTGTCTATTTCATGTTTGTGGAAGTGGCTGACGTATGTCCTGTCCATAGCGTGCTCTTTAAATCAGTTGCTATCGCTAGTATCACCACAGTATTGTGTATGATGCAAACTTCACCGCATGCGAGGGAAACCTTTCAGACATGCTTCATCATCGTAACGACTGAATGTTTCCAGTTCAGGACGACAACATGATTAGAAAAAGAGGTTGGCAGGACCGTTAAGGTGTCTGACTCTGAATCCAAAAGGTATTGGGCTCCTGTCCATGGCCTAGATGTTGGCATCTGCAGTGAGATGCTTAATAACCCATACCTGCTCCTCCAGGACTCCTTTAAAGTGTTCACTCAATAGTCTGAATGCCTAAAAATAGCATGCTGTTAACACAAATAAATAAAGACTATCCACCAGAAAGGCTTCAGTTCATCTGGATAGTGGCATTGCACATGACATTAGCATAAAATAGTGATATGACTGCGCCACATGGCCAGCACAGGGCACATGCAATGGCTTGCAAGCACAGTGTAGTCGCCTCCTCCTTCTCCTCCTCCTCTTCCCCCTCAGGGAGAACTGGAGCACCGCGTCTGGGGGTCCAGGTCCACACGTCATGACGTTCAACGTAGGAGGATGCTCCCATCTGTTGGTGGACTCCGGTAGTCGGACCTCAGCCCCCGTCCGTCCGTCCCTCCGTCTCAGCTGGTGGTGGTCTTGGTGGGTGCTGGTGGTCTTGGTGGTGGGATAGTTCTGGGTACCATCCGTGACCCCCCCCCCCCCCTCCCAAAATGGACCACAGGCGCAGCCACCATTCGTACGTCCAAGTGAAGCAGCCCAAAGGAGCTGTCCCACCACATCCACCGCGACTGGGAGGGTAAAACCAAACCACCAGATAGTTTATATAACAAGTAAAAGTTTTGACTTTGTGGCGGGGGGGGGGGGGGGGGGGTGCTCTACGGGATGATATACGGCATGGTGTATGTATATATATATATTTATTTTGTTGCCATAGCAACGAGTGTGATATTGAATAGGCTAACGGCTACAAGGGGCGACACTGAGCTAGCATGGGCTAGCATGGTTGTGTCTGTTGGTGAACGCTTCCGGCTGCACGGAAGCGAGATAAGCGCCTGCCATGTGTAAGATAACGTTATAAGATGTTGTTGATCGTCCAGTGCGGTTTTATTTTTTACGATTTCCTTGTGTGATGATGCTCTCGTGTGTGTGTGTGTGTGTGTGTGTGTGTTGAATTGAGTCGACAGACTGTGCTTCAGGGCTGCCGGTGGCGCGACCAGCGGCTCCTCCTCCATCGCACCGAGGAAAGTGATGAAGAAACCATCTCCATCACGACGAGCCCCCCCCCAAAGCACAGGTACTGATCCTCCAGTATGGCAGGATTAGTACGGTAGCTGTGTTTTGGCCTCGTCATGGTAGGGCTAGGAAGTCAGTCATCCACACTCAAGATCACGGGTTATGTCAGGTTACAGTCAAAACAATCAGCACCACTTGTGCTGAGTGCACACAAGTGCACACCGCTTTGAAAAAGGTGTGTTATGTTATTGAGGCGTCGGTAATGTTAACGTAATGCGTGGGGGTTGCAACAGTGGATGCATGAATGCATGAATGCATGAATACGAGTACCGTGTCCTTGAATGTCATTCATTTTCAACCCTCAGCATCTTCTGCTGGACACTGGAAGTCCACCTTCCAGCCCACCGATGGGTGTAGTCCACAGGATGACGCCTCTCAGGACAAAAGCACAATAGACGCACAGAAGTAAGACTTTGTAGTTATTATATGTTGTATATGGTCGTCTTCATATGTGTTTAGGGGACCATTTTTTTTAATGTCGATTGTTATACATCTTTACAAGATGGATACTCAGAAATACCGGTTTCTCATCCGTCCAGTGTCGACCTCTACGACCCTTACGATCAGCTCTCCTCGGAGTCCGAGTCTGATGTGATGGGGCAGGCGAAACGGTGCGACCGCCGCAGTCCCAAGAAAGACATTGACCTTCGGGGACACCGGGAGATAGCCCACTCTCAGCCAGAGGAGACACGCGCCGAGTGGCGGGACCGAAGCGGCGCGAGGCGGGACCGAAGCGGCGCGAGGCGGGACCGGAGCCCCGGCGACAGGCGGCCAAAGCATCGTAGTCTCAGTCCGAGTGGTAGCCAACATCGTCCGGCTACTAGTCCTGGTGTTCCTAGGACCTACGACCAGCTGTGTTACAACCCCGTACGGCCAAATGAGAGGTCCAGTCCCGAGACACACAGTCTCGGGGAAGAGCGAGTCACAGGCCCTCCGCTGAATACAGAAGTATGAACTTCGCTATCTACTACGGCATGTTCTGGTTGGAACATGTATTATGCAGATGCCTTCATTTGCATCTATCTGTGTACTTTTCAGATTGTGCAATCAATGTAGTAAATGGGGACAAAGTGTAACGGTGTTGTTAACAGATTACTTAGCCAAGATTAATGAGTGTTATTGTTGCTATTAATTACACACTTTTGGTCTACCGCAGTTTGCCACAAGTGTTGGGTTGTCCACCCCAAACTTCCCAGTGGACTATTGGCTTCAGACGGGATACTGTGAAACCGGTAAGTACCGATAAAAGCAGATATTGTCCTTCACTTGTGACATTCTCCCTTGTCCGCTCAGACTTTGTGAAGACCAACCATTTTCCATCTGGGATTAATTAAGTACTCTTCTCTTATCAATAGATATTCCTCCCTGTCCCTTAGAGGTTTAGTAAGAATATTCCTTCCTAATTTATCTATCACAAAGCAAATGTTGCTTTTAATGAAAAAAGCAGCCTGGATTTAGGGTTCAATTAGATAATGGCCACTATTGCTAAATTGTATGTCGTACTATTCAGTACGTTTAATACTGCTTCCTGATTTTGTGATTTGTAGTATTTATTTATTTATTTCCTGTGGTGCATGGGGTGCTTTGTTTATGCTAATCATACTATTTGTTGCTCTACAGGAGTGTCGTCGGTGAACATGGCACCTCCCCGGGAGGTTGCCGTGAGCAGCAGAGCGATCGCAGTGAAGGACATCGAACAGCAGTAGGGACACCTGACACTTACTACTTACTAAAATGTGGTAACCCATAACTAACTCAAGTGACAAACATAGCAGATTTCACAATGTTATAATTTATTCAACAAATAAGAAGAAGCCAACATGCACAATAACCATGATTTGGGAAAACGTATGCACACCCTTGCTGCTGCTGCCATATGACGAACAAAAAGAAAGACATTTGAGCCAGATGCCTCTTATCAGGTGCACTTGGTTAGTTAATAATTTAGAAGTGACATCACCTCTACTTAACCCTTTGGCAGTTTGGTCTAGAGAATTCACATTTGTGTTGACACCAGGACAATGTTAAGAGAGACCTGATTCACAGATGACTAGCTGCACATCAACCAAACGTGGGTTGCAAGGCAAAGTATTTGTAGTCCATTACCTACAGTGAGAAAGGAACTTGTATACAAATGAGAAACATTCAAGATGGCTGCCAGTCTTCTCTGAAATTCACCAAAAAGGTCTTCCTGTTTTAGTCTTGGAGAAGTGTAGTCATAACCGGGGATGTACCGGCTTCTGTTACACATTACATTCCTTTCATTTTTAAATTCCTGACTTCTAGCATAAAAACAAGTGCAGCATCGTTGAAGTGGGATGGCTAGCACCTCATTTCGAAAAGGAACATGACTAGCATGCCTTAGTTAATATGGGGAAAGTATGTAACAAATCTTTATCTTATTAATATATTTTTTAGACCGCTTCATTACAGCTGGACAACTTGTAAGACAAATGCTGGAGTTACAGTGGAAGGCAAATAGAATCCAGACCAATAAAACATTTATTAATTATTTCCTTGGCATACTTGGTCCTCCATAGTTCGTGGTCCCTCCGACGCAAACTATTAAAACTAAATTATAGGGCTGCTGCCCATCATTTCCGTCTAATTGGTCTCAAGGCTTGACAGTCTTGCGATTCAACTTGCCATTCACTCTAGCGTTTGTCTTGTTACGTCTCGTTCAAGTTAGTTGTTTGGTCCGTGCGTGGACGTTGCATTACAAACGTGTCCTGTAATCCCAAGTCTAGAAAATGGAAAAAAATACTTGCTACATACTTTGCCCACACATTAATTCACTGGGGAGTCGCTGTTATTATGAACAATATGTTTTGGAGAGATTACGTTAAGTTGTTTAGCTGTAATGTTTGGTCAAAAGTCACTTGAGAAAGTTGTGGTGGCCATGTTTGTTAGGTGGGCATTTCATTCTTCTCCACTGCGGACCGTGTCCTTCCCAATGCTTCACTGTGAGAAGCATACACGCCATCATTGTCTGTTCACCATATTTACATCTCATGAAGACAATGATTTGATTAAAAATTAAATCTTAGAGTAGCACTCATCCTACCAAAGTACAGATTTGAACAGGTCTGGCATCTGCCGGTTGTTTACCTTGGCCTGAGCAAATCGTTTTCAAGCTCTTTGGCTGTTTCAGTTAGAGAATACCACCGTAAAGGCTTTGTTTACACTGCTCTTCTCTGAACAGTAAATTAGATGTCTGCTACTTGACCTCAATGACACATTTATTTGTGCAAACATTTTACTTGGTGTTGAATTGATTTCTGCTTTCTGTCAAGATAGTAGGCATATGGATAAAAATGTATTTAAGACAAACATCAGATGTATCCAAACGTTTGGCTAGTATTGATTTGAGCCCTGTTCTGTATGATTGGAATTTTGCAATTGATCTCAAAGTAATTTGATCAGTTAAAACAATGGTTTGTTTGCTGTGGCACAAGGTTTTCTACTGTTGTTTAAAAAGGCTTGGTCCGTTTTTAAGCAGCGGCTGGTGGGTGGAGGTCGACTCTTACACGTTTTGTGTTTATATTGTAGAAGTGCATTTTCCTGTGAGCTGTGTGAGGTTGAATATGCAAGACTCGAGGAGCTGCAGGAGCACCTGGAGAGCAGTAGCCATTGGGACACGATGGAACACATTCAGAAGCTCAACAACTACGATGACCTGACTATAGCCTTCTTACAGGTATGGCACTAAACAAACAGTATGGGAGAAAGTTAGTGTAGTCAGAAAGCATCCCAACCCACAGTCTGATTTCCATCAACAGGCTGTGTGACGGCAGTTAACCTGTCTGCTTTTAGTTAGCTAATAGACGGCTATGGCTTTTAAAAAAAAACTTTTATTGAAGTTTTCACATACGGTACTTGGAAACAGTTCACGTATACAATTTGCAAATATACTTTTACACCTATGACATTTCTAACAAATTACAGTGAAATGGTAGTTCTTCAATCTTACCTTTTTAATCATTAAGTAAAAAATGTCATTACGTCAAACGTTCAGAATTAAATAACAAAGTTATGCAAAATGGTATATTTTCTTTCAACTTCTAGGAAGTCATGATGTTCAAAGTGAGACAATGTTGCCGTGCTATGGTGGATCAGGACCTCGAAGGTAATGCAAGCCGAGAACGCCCCAAGTCGACGTGTCAAAAACAGAAGTATTTTCTGCCATACTGGCTCAATTCCCAACCATACTGTGATTTTGTTTGTTCAGCATTGAAGGAGACGGATCACATGACCAGGGTGGATATGCTCCACTGTGCAGTGTGTAACGTCTACATTTCCACCTCTGCGACCTCGGTGAAGAACCATGTAAGCTCTATGAAACACCACCATAACAAACAGGTACATCTGAGACCAATTTTGAAATCTGTACATTAGAGTTTACGAGCAGATTTAGAGATTTAATGTAATACGTGTTCATTTGGTTTCTAAGTATTCCCATAGTGTAATTCAAAATATTGCATTGCTGTTTGTTTCCCAATAAAACATTTCTTTTAATGTTTTTTCTCTTGAAGTCATTTTGCTACAGGCAGAAACATCAATGTCTTGACAAGGCTGCAGTTATGATCAACCTGTTGAAACCCCAGTTTGAACAGTACCGTGAGGTAAATATCCACAGTACCAATCAAACTTTCAGGCAATGCAACCAACAATGCTGCTGTTCTATTTTCCACTCTAGTCAGATATAAGGCATACTGAGCCATCATATATTAAGCAAATTATATCATACGTTTATTTAGAGACGAAACGTGTACTACTATTACAATTGATTACTATGTATTAACATGTATGTCCTTTTTCTTAGGGTGGCAATCCGTTTGAATGACTTGTACTCATCCAAAGGCCTTGACGAAATGTGCGCCAAAATGCTGCTCAAGGACAATAGCTTTTGTAGCACTTTCCTTTAAAACTCAACGGATCGAAACTGATACGATCACTAGCGTCGACACCCGTATGTCCACTGCCAAAAAAGACGCTTTGAAACAAGACGATACTCGAGTCACAGCTTGGGTTTGACCGGATCCTTGTCAAACAGTCTTGAGTGTCAATTTGGACTCTAGCTGTTCCACGTCAATACCTTACTGGTCCTAAATGCATCGCTTTTTGATATATTCTGTTACCAATCCATTTCATAGGCAGTTTGCAAAATGTTCCATTAAATAAAACGACTTGAACCTATTTGCTTAACCTTTTATTTATAACATCACAAAAAGGTTTTAAGCATTGTATCTGTGATATAGTACATTTAAAATTAAATTATTTAAAAACAGCATTTCTTTTCCAACAGTTGTCTAAAACATTAAATATAGGTGACAGTTATGAAGGGCAGCAAATGTCTGCTCTCTGGCTGTCGGTTTGTATTTAGATTTTTTTTTTTTTCAACACTTTCAGTTCAAGAGTTTGTATTAGAAAACAATGCAGTGATTGTAATACTATAAACCATTTTCTATAAGTAACAGGAGTTGCCATACACCCTGGCTGCTTTAATTCACATAATTCCTCACATTTTAGTTTTGAAAACAGATTTTTTTTTATGTGCACTTGCTTTTAATTATATCCATCAATAACTGCCTTGTTAGCAGTTGCTGTGGGTTTCGAAATATGTCACAATACAAAAGAGAATGTCCATTACATGGACCTATGTATATTATAAATGTGAATAATGATAAAGAAAGGTGTTTCTAAACTGGACATAATTGATGTTTAAACCATGAGAAATCTTTGAGGTAAAAGTTGTCTTCATTAGAAATGTGTTCCACACTACGTTACTGCATAAAAACAAACATTTTTATTTGGAATTGTATTCCAAAAAAAATTGAAGTCTATTATTGGAAATAATGACTAAAATTAATCTCCTTGATAATATATCCTATCCAAACATGTAAAATATCTCTGTTGAGCGATGTTGTACATTTTGGCCAAACGATGATTTTTGATGAAAGCAAAAGTGAAGGAACATCCATGTACAAACACAGTCTATGGACTTCCCAAGAAGGCTTCATGGGCTTCATGAAGCAGTGTGATGGGAGCCTGTGGAGGGGCCGTCCTGGTCCGGCCTGGGGGTGGAGGGTTCCTGGGACTGCATGGAGACCTCAACCATGCTCAGCCCAGTGTGGGGAACACCGGTGTTCATAATGTGTCTCTGTAAGTGTTTTATCCAGTCCTCCTGCACTGACAAGGGACCCTGAAAGACGAGGTCACAAAACCTGCAACGACAAATACAAAGGATCCTTCATTTCAACGATTAATATGGAATTGGTATGGTGTTTTTGTGGTAAGTGATCAGAGGAAAAGATTTGGCTTTGCATTTTACTTTTGGTGCATCTTGGGACCAAGCCAGTAAAACTGGAAAGGTCCTTTTTGAAATTGCTTCGTTATTATTTTTCTGCGCTTTGACGGCGATTTTGACGATCTCAACGTATACGAAAAGTCTTTTATTTGGCGAAGTTGTCAGGGCTGGTGAAAAATTTGAGATTCTGAGTCACTTTCATGTCGCACACTAGGAAGACCACTAGGTGGCGCTGTTTTTGAGCAAAATCCGTAACGCTAATAACTCCCGCATA
>JAOPJH010000131.1:13351622-13375843 GCA_027122575.1 Merluccius polylepis | reverse complement strand
CTGCTCCGACGCAACTGTGTTGTGAGCTTTACAGCCGTAGTTTGGTAGATGGTCTGCTCCGACGCAACTGTGTTGTGTGCTTTACAGCCGTAGTTTGGTAGATGGTCTGCTCCGACGCAACTGTTGTGAGCTTTAAACCCGTAGTTCCAGCGCAACTGAACTTTGCATTTGTATTTGAATAATATTATTATTATTATTATTATTAGGGACCGAGCCAGTAAAACTGGAAGGTCCCTATTGAAATTGCTGTTTATATTTATTATTTTTCAGCCGATTCCCGGCGTTTTTCATACCCTGAATATATACAATCAGTATTTTTTATTTGCCAAACTTGTCGGAGGACCTGCTCGTGTCGCACACTAGGAAGACCACTAGGTGGCGCTCTTAAAAATTAATACCTTTATATCTCCACATTGACATGTGGGATTTAAACAAAACTTGGAACGATGATAGCACATGGCCCCCTGAGGCTCACGTCAAAAGGAGAAAAAAATTCTCTATTCTCTATAAATTCGCTCTAATGGCAGGGTAAATCACTGTACGAAGACCGTAATATGTACAAAGACCGTAATAGTTGTGAATATGAAATTCACAGGACACGTGTAGACTGGTGCCGGGAGCTCACCTACCAAAAATGGTGTTTGTCGAGTTTGTAGCGCCCCCTACAGGGAATTTAAAAAACAGCGCCGACACCACGTTTCACGGATATGTATGGAACTCGGTAGGCACGTGTAACAGTCCAAGACATACAACAAAGCCTCTTGGACCCATACCCCAAAACCCACCGGAAGTCAGATATTGTCCTTTTAATTTGTTGTCTTTTTTCAATTTTCGCCTCCTATTTGAACAAACTCCTCCCAGGGGAGTTGACGCTTGGGCTTCAAATTTTTTGTGCTGTTTGTGACTCTACGTCAAAGGGCGTGGCCGTGGCGTGCCGTCAAAGTTGGCCATTTTGAATTCAGTGGTATTTTTTCCGATGTTTGGGAACTAACTCCTCCCAGGGATTTTGTCTGTTCTGCTTAAAAATTGGTCAGTACACTCAGAAGATGGTGCTGAACAAACGCTGTACTATTTGCGACTCTAGGTCGAAGGGCGTGGCCTTGGCGTGCCGTCAAAGTTGGCCATTTTGAATTCAGTGGTATTTTTTTCCTATGTTTGGGAACAAACTCCTCCCAGGAATTTTGTCCGTTCTGCTTCAAAATCGGTCAGTACAGTCAGAAGATGGTGCTGAACAAACGTTGTGCTCTTTGCGACAAAGTTGGCCATTTTGAATCGAATGTCAAACTGTGATGCCATTTGTGCCATTCCCTAACCATAACGTTAGCTACTATGAGTCTCCCTGTGAACGCCCCAGTGCAGTGTGTCTACCGCACACTGCATGGACCGCGACAGACACCAACCTGTCGCGACACTATCCACGACACACCCCGACGGACTCGGCGAGGTCCCGCACACAGCTCCTTGGAGCTTTCATTTAATAGGAAGTTTGTATACTTAATAGTTCTGACTTGCTTTTCTTAAAGTAAGATGCGCCCCATTCAAAGAGATGAACAGCTGAGTGGCTGACTTTGAAGTAACATGCCTACATATTGTAAGTCGCTTTGGACAAAATTGTCTGCTAAATGTGTATTGGATACAAATTACTGATAAATCCTAATGAGATCACTATATTCTGTAACTTGATTTAAAATATCAAATGTTCAACCTACACATGTAACTTTACAAAAGGGTGGTCTCAAGTGACCCTGCAGGGTCTGATTTAAGTGATGAAAGGGCATCCCTGAACCGCAATTAACGCATGGTAAGAGGGTCATGTCCATGCAAGACTGGTTTCTTTGACTGGCTGACTTATTATCCATCACGGGCTATATTCCTGGAATGTCTTACCTACGTTTGCCACTAGCTAGCTGCCTTTCTGGGCAGAATGCCATTACAATACAGACTCACCGACTTGACCACAAGGCAAGATTTAAGAGTAGCCTGTGGTGGAGCTATGATAATGTCATAAACGCACGTGATTCCCCAAAACAATCAGGGAAGAGTTGCTCTGATTGGTCAGACATTAGCCGGGAGCTGTCTAAAATCTAAATAACCAAAGTCAAGTTGTGCGGAAACTGCCACCTGAAAAAACACAAAGTTTGACCGAAAGGAGTGCTTGACTTCTTTACCTGCATGTGAGTCTGTACATTTCTTCTGGAGTCTGTGGTAAGGGCAATGTCTTCTTCTTTGAGCCAGGTCTTGACCGTGGTCTTCTTCCTCTGCAGTCAATTGCTAAAGCAAAGATGGTAAACTCTGGTCAGTTAAGTCATACAAACTACAACATCCATGATTACCTTGTCATTTTAAAATGCCTTCCATCCCAGTGAGTGTAAACTTTAAAATCAATATTTATAAACATCTTGATAAAATGTGATAATTGCATAATAATTAAATTTAGTTTCAACATCTTTAAATGGTTATTTGATGGGTACACAGGCACCCACTATGCCATAAGTTTGTAGCTAATGCTACTCATGTACTTACCTGCTCCATCAAGTAAGGCATTCCTTTTTCTTTTAGCATACGCCCGCAGATGATTGGACAAGCTAACTCCACTGTGAAAAGTTGCATTGCAGTGCATACAAACTTTTCGGTTGAACTCGCCTTTCTCTGATAAACAAATAGACAGATAAACAAAAAACAATAATTAGAATAAAGAACAATGTCAACAGGGAATCATTGAGGCTCCGTTCCTCAGCTGGTCAATCCAGCATGAACCAAAAATGAGGGTTGAAATGGGGATTTCTCACATGTCACACACCTCTGAAATATTGACGCTCCGCAAGCAGTGCGCGCTAACTGTGAGTCCACAGCAATGTTACTGCAAAACTGCGACTACAAATTCTAGTGTGGTAGTAGCCGTCTTTTCAAACAAATATGCCACCTACAATTAAAAAGCTACAACTTACCTGCTATTGAGTTTTGTAGTGAAGTGTCAAATCTTGATCCTGCACCCTGTTCAGTATTTAAACAAGCAGCTAATGTCGGTTTTGACATTTGAGAAGAACCCTTTATTCTTGAATCTTCTTGGCACTTTCTCTTCTTTAGAATTCCTATCAAGGCACTCGCACTTGAGAGTGAACCTTTCACCTCCAACTTTGTCTCAAGCTGCTTTTTTTCAGATGCAACTCCTGACAAAGAAAACTGGGGTTTGGAGAAGTGTGGTTTGGCATCATTGCAGATGGTTGGAATAAAATTATTTTGAATGAGTCCAGTAAGAGGGGGTGTTAGAGGATGAGAACTGACCAGCTTTAAGGATTTACGAAATGAGAATTTATTTCGTTTCTTTTTGAGAATTTGAATAGCTTTATGGACCTCTTTCTTGTCACGCATTAGTTCTCGAAGTAAGCATAATGGGGTCTTGTTCTTTGATTTAATTGGTCTACCAAGCTGTTTCAAGTGGCCTCGTATGTGGTTGGACTGTCCAGTCCTGTTATCAAACGAGTCTCCACAAAGTGGACAGGAATGGAGCACCTCGAGGTTATTAGAGTTTTCAAGAAGGTCTGCAGGGGGTTCCAACTGTACTGCTGCAAAAAGAAAGAACCAAAATTTAGAACCTTTAATAACAGTCACAGTATTATTGGTGCAAACTAAAATATACCCTAAACTATCTCAATACCTTTTTCTAGTTGTGGAATTGGAGACAGGTGTTGCATACATGGCTTCTTGTCTTGAGAAGCCACCTGTTCAGCGGGAACTACATGCCTCTCATTGTAATTCAGTCCAACCCGATGCAGGTGGCCTCTTACATGATTGGACAACCCAACACCAGACTCAAAGACTTCGGGGCAGTATGGACAGGATTTGGGGTCCATATCTGACAAATCATTGGTATAGGATCCTTCCATTGTCATTGAGTGGGACTCAAAGCTGTCTCTGAAGACCTCCGTTTCTACACACTCTTCCTTGATATCAGGCATGTCCTCATCATTCCCGTCAGTCGTTATCTTATCAAACAACCTCTTGGATGCCTGTATAACCCCTCTCATTGACATCCTTCTGCTATATGTATAAATGTGCGTTTCTTCATCCTTGACATCATCGTCATCAAACAGGTTAGTGTTGGCAAGAGTTTCTTTGAACTGAAAAACGTCCTTCTCATCACAGTTTGTGATCTCTTCTGAAAGGTTTAACATCTTTGGACTTGGCAAATGTTTTGGTAAAATAAAGCACGAGTCCTGTTCTGTGGTGTTTCGAAAAGGAGTAGACATTTTTCTTTTTGAAGGCGTCTTTTTAAATGCCTGATCTGAAATTGGCTTAGGTATTCTGTTGCTATTGTCTTCCTCAGTGACACTGTACTCACAAGAATTTGTATCAGGCTTAGATACAGAAGTTTGTTTTTTATCATTTGAGGATGAACCGGTTTCTGGAATCTTAATAGGGGGCATTCCTGGCAAGCGGTCTTGCAAATTATTTTTGTAATTGTTAGTGTGCGTAGATGTAATGCGATCATAATTTTCTTTCTTCCGTTTTGCTTCACTTTCTTTATCATGTCTTTGTCGAGAAAGTAGAACATTGATAGATTTGTCAAGCTTCGACTGGGTTTCTTGAGACTTGATACATCTCTTTGCCATCTTTTCATGCTTGAATAAATCAGAAAAGTCATTTATCGCATTAGCTTTTTTGGGGGAGACCAATATTTTAGATTTTGTTTCTGAATTTTCCATTTTACAAGAGGCTTGCTTCTCAACAGGTAGTTGTGCATTTGTCTCACTCTCCTTTAACCTGTGTATCGTTTTGTATTTCTCAATAGTCAGTTGATGACGACACTGAAGATGATTTCTAAAAATATTTTTACTGAAGGCTCGGTATGAACATATTGTGCAAGAGAAAATACCGGCCTCATCCTTACCACTATCCTTGTGCTGCGAACTGTTATGTCTCCGAAGCCCTCTCTCAGACACTGCCTTGAATTTACATTTTTCACATTGAAAATAACGCTTGGTCTTATTGTGTGACTTGGCATGTTCCACAAAGGTATTCTGGCAGTTTGTTTCAAATGGGCATTGAGGGCAACAAAGTGCACCATTTTGTGCACCACCGGCCTCATTTGTATCAGACACATCATTGATTTCTTCAATTAGTCCTTTTCTTCTCTTCGGATGAACAGACATATGCTCTAAAAGTGAGCTGCTCTCTCTGAATGTATGTCCACATTCTTGGCATATAAAAGGCCTTGGCGACATATAGGAAAGATCTGAATGCAATTCCAAATGCTGTTGCAAACTGATCTCTTTTCTGAAAATGAGGTGACATTTTGAACAGGGATAGGATGATGGCTTAGGCTCCGAGTGAGAATTTACCAGAAGTCTTCCCTTCAAGGGTGAAAGCCGATGACTTATACTATTGTCAAAAGAGTTTCTTGTTGGCGCGTTGTATAAAATTTGCTTGATGGCCTTAACAGTTCCATTAGGATAGTCTGATGTGTTCTCAGTTGATGAAGATTTGGAATGCATCCTCAGGTTTCGTACCTTGCTCATGGGGACAGAGTGTGCTTGGTCTTCTCCTTGATGTGAGTCCTCAGATGAATTATGGCCTAGATTTGGGTAAAGATCTTCTGAGGGATCTACCATGACCACCATATCCATCTTACGTTTCCTCCTCTTTTGAGTGCTAGAAGCTGTAACTTCCTTTTGCATCTCCTCTCCTGGGGATTCATCATGGTCGTCCCACAAGAACTGCATGAACTCTTTGTGAGGGTCCCACTGAAGATCACCAGCACTGCTGAAGTCATCTAATGAGTCCGCAGGTGAATCAACATCGAATCCCCATATTCCCGCAGTGTCAATTTCCTGCACCGTTTTCAACGGTGTGATGCTTTTTTCCTCCTCCTTCTCTGTAGACAAGCTGTTGAGATCATGCGCCTGTGTAGCCCTATGCGAGGAAGGTCCATTTCCCAAGCCAACTGGGGACAACATGTCAGCGTTCGACAAAACATCAAGAACGCCATTTTGTTTGGCAAGAGAAGGCTTGCCAAAAGAGTCCATGTAAGATAAGGCCTCTTGTGTCATTCTTACTGGCTCTTGAAGGAGTGTGAGGGCATTCATCTCAGGATCTGTGTCTTTGTCATCTTCATCAAGAGCTGCCAGGCATGACATTTCTGTGGCCTTGACCTGGAAGAGAAAATTGGATGTTCTTAGTCATTTTCAAAAATTGCACCAATTTGCATAGTGTTATAACTACGGCTGTACCCTAATACTCGACTAGTTGAATCATCATTCAGAGCCTCGAGTCGACTCGAATTCTCTCAGTTGAACAATGTACATTATAATAACAGTATAAATCATGATATAGAGGATTAAATGTAGGAATGTCATGACAGTAATCATGGAAAAGAGAATAATTATTACAAAAGAACTAATGCTTCACAAGATGTATTTCATGCTATCTAATGAGACCAACATGTACTCGAATTGTTCATTATCATTACGGTGGTTGCCAAATTTGTTGAGTTCGTCTCTGCTTGTTCTGAGCCATGGATGTATTATAAGAACGGTCTATGGCAAAGGCGTAATTCATCACCCAACCATATCATTTAAAGAAATATAAATTTGTTTGATTAAATAAATAAATAAAAACAACTGATGGACTAGTTTTTAGTAGAGACGAAGGATATGTCCCCAGTGACCAATGTAAAGAAACCAGTGAATTGTCCATACCGAAAATGTACTAGACAGTGTTAAAATGAAAGTAGAAGAAGAAAATGTGCCTGCTCTCATTTCCACCCAAAGTACCGGGAACTTTTAGTCCCAGGAACTACCTTTAGGAACTAAAAGGGTCCTTCAGCCTGTTGTTCAAACCAGCTTGCTTTAGCAACATTGTGCAACAACAGATCCAGGCTATTAAAGGAAAAAACATTGCTAGCTGTTCTATTCATGTTTATTAAATAACCAATCCATTATCATTATTATCATCAGTACTAAACCCAAAATACTCCCAAACAGGGCAGGGGCATTTACTATCCCCACAACTCACAGTCGCTGTCTTTCTCAGCTCAGCTACCTATTCCACCAGTAGACTCGCATCTGGTGGCGCACGTTGTGCACTACAATACCGCCTAATCTTCAGGGTCTTCAGACCGCAGTGGAAACGCAGACAACAGGTTGAAGGAACATTTTAGTTCCTTGAAAAGGTAGTTCCTGGGACTAAAAGTGCCAGGTACTTTGGGTGGAAAAGCGGTTGATGCTGATGGCTGCGTCTGAGAGAGGGGCTGTGTTCGGAAGTGCATACTAACGTACTAGTCATACTATGTATGACGTCAAATTCAGTATGTAGTGCGTTCACACTGCATAGTATGTGGATTTTGTGGACGGGAGAAATGCCCGGATGTATACTAGATACTAGCAAGAATTTCAACAAAGAAGAAATTGTATGCAGCGTTAGCTTACTGGACATACTCAACTGCCCCACAATGCATTGCATCTTCAGACGTCACTTCACATCTCCGAAAATGTTGGAGCCAATTTCCAAACAGGTGTCATTTAGCTGACCGCACATTGGAAATCTACAGGGTGACTTTATCGACCGTAGGGATGGGTATCGAGAACTGGTACTAAATTGGTACCAGTTCCGGACTGATCGGCACCGAAATATCGCTAAGCTCCTGGACAAACGGTACTCCTATCGATATTTAATTCAGCTGGCACCGTCTCCAAATGATGACGAAGCTGCCGGCGTCGGACAATTACGTTTGACGTTTCAACGCACCAACTTATTGGCGGTATCCAAGTCCTCTCCACCCTCAGGTCTTTGGCTACTGGCTCGTCTCAGAGAGTTAGGAGATATAGCAGAAGTTTCCCAGCAGTCGCTAAGCTGTTTAATGCCTGGCTGCAGTCCTTGCCAGTATCATCACTTTTTATTATCACACACAGTTTTTTCAATGTGTTTCCATACACCACTGCACAACAGTCTGTTGTGTCTCTTATATCGGTCTAAACCGATATAAAGAGGGACTTCCAATACAACATTTCCAAACATCATAGGAGTGATAGACTGAAATCACAATCAGACAATGAATTCAATTACATAAAATGCACTCGCAAATTTCACTGCGCATCTCTAGAGCACTCTGTCAGCCTCAGGGTATAGGGACATATAGGGAGAGTGGACCAAGAAGTGTGCTCTACTTTGATTAAACTTCTGTCACAAGAACTTATATTTCACTGTGATTCATTTTGGTTTTTCCTGTTCACTGTTCCATTCCATTCAACAATTTAATTGGCTGTTTCCATTTTGTCATTCATTCACACATTTCCCGTGGCGTTAAAGGGGATGTTTTGTTTTGTGACACGTATGGTTATTTATGGGTGTAAATGTATGGTAATGAGCTAGGCGGGCACGAGCATAAGGATATAGAACGACCTGTATTCATCACAGGAAATTGCACACCGGTGTGCGTCCGACGAGCCGAAGAACGTGTGATTCATCCCAACTTTTTCGTGTACGTACGAACTTTCTAAATTTCAATGCGTACAATAGAATTTAGAACTTTTTCTACAAACTCTTGATAAATGAGGACCGTGGCATCATGACGGACAGGGTTCAGGGAGAGGGCAAAACGGTTCACTTCGCTAAATTAAATGAAAGTGCTGGGAGAAGAATACCGATACTTTTCTCTAACAATACTCGCATTCATTTTTATTTACTGCTATTTGTATTTCTTAGGGCGTGTTCACACCTGCCGTTTTTTTGTGATAGGGAAAAGTTGAGCCGACCGCTTTTTCAACAAAAAAGAGCTGGCAGCGCTTTTTGTCCTAAAAGCGCCAAGAGCGTTTTTTCTATCGCCTAGCAACGAACCCACTCTAGACCCAGACGTTACTCGCCTACTACATATCTACAAAATGGCAGATCGGGAGGATCAACCCGATCTGCTTCCATATGGACCCTTTGTGGTGGGTGTTGTGGTAGAGCCTATTAGACATGTCGTAGATCTCGACATGTTCCGTAATTAAAACCATCAACCGCTCCACCAGCACTTTCCCCAAGTGATTTGTCCGCCATCGTTTCTTGTTTTGACAGTTGGGAGTTTCCTTTGTGTCAAAGTGTAAATGTTCCGCTTGTGATTGGTCAGTTGTCAAAAAAGCGCCTGACGTCAAGCGCTTTTTTTCTGACGTTTTTTTTACGCTCGGTGCGGGAGAAAAAAGCGCAGAGAGAGGCGTAAGAAACAAAACCGCCAGGTGTGAATACGCCCTTAGTTGGTACATTAACCAGTTCATTAAATAAGACGTGTTAAATGAAATACAAACTCTGCTTGCGAACAAACAAACTTACTTTCATGTTTTGGTGGGGGTGTTTATCGGGCAATATTTAAATAAGCAGTTTCTCCGCAAAAGAAACGACCAACACTTTTGCCCTCTTGCAATTTTTAACAGCCCCCCTCACTTAACTAAATCACTTCCATTCGGCCGAGTGTCCCGGTTTTTCACAAATCAAAAGGTGGCAACCCTAATTACAGTCCATCTGCATTACATCCACACCAGAGCTTTACTGGTCAGTTTTTTACCTGCTTTTTCCTAGTGCAGAGCTAGCAGGATACACTTCTAAACAGCGATTAGAATGTTATATCCATTGAGGAAATGTTGAAACATGACGTATCCAGTCGAATTGCGTTTTAGTTAGGCTATTGTTTAGGGCAGGGCAGAGTACTTTGTAAATCGCAGGTTTTTCGAAACATTGACAAAACGATGGCTCTATAGAGAGGAGTGCTGCTGCCCGACCGTCTCCTGGGCAGGTAGACACCGCTAGACACACATGGTTTATACTGGTAATCGCGTCTTAAGTTCACCATGTCACATCACTAATTCAGAGTGTGAATAGCTGTTGAATATCCAATATCTTTCCAATTTAAAAAAGAAAAAAGAATATATATTTTCAAACTGCATAAGCTGCTATTAAGATGTGTGATTATTGTTTTAATACAGCAGCGCTATGCTGCAATTAGGGCTGGGCAATTTGGCCTAAAAATTGAGTTTTCGATTTAAACCTAGATTTTTTTCAAAAATTAAATACATATTTTATTTATTAACACAATAAATTAGATTACCAAGTAGTCTAGGCCTATGTGAACAAATCAGTTCAAGAATAAAACAAAAACAGCACTACTTGGCTGTCATTATTGTGTTCTTCATTTGTGTTCGTGGACATCTTATTTCACACATTTTTTTACGTACGAAAATAAATACCGAAAATAGAACTGTGCACACTTCAATCTTCGTTTATTTATCACAAGTCATATCATCATCGTAATATTTAACATCGCATATCACATGTGTTCCGTATATCGTGCAGCCTAGTTGAAACTTTTCAAATCTTGTCTTTATTTTTTGCACCAAATTATGAAGCCTAGTATCGATAAGCAGTATCGGTATCGATAAGCTGTATCGGTATCGATCAAATCCTAACGATACCCATCCCTAATCGACCGAAATAATATTATAATTAAATAAAATTACATATAAACAGTCAAATTACAACAGCTTTCAGCCTGCTTCGAAATATCTGCTGTCGCTGCGGGTTGTTGTGAAATGCATTCTGGGATACTTGGCTGTATACTTCAGTGTGAACGGTCTGCTGGTAATGGCCCACTTAACCGTTCATTTAGTAGGCAGTATGCAGTACATACTCATTGAGTAGGCAGTACGTAAGTATGCGACTCCGTTTTTTTTTAATCTCAGTGTTTGAGCTGAAACAAGGGGTTCACGTACTTTAAAACGACTGTGTTGGCTATTGGCTAATCTAACGGTCTTGCACACAATATTCCCTAATCCCTACTGCATCGATAAACTCAATTTTAATTGTATTCCTATATTTCAACCGACGATAAATCGGAAACCCTGTGCCATTAAAATGTTTACTTTTTAGTTGGTGGACCTATTTGTCATGCAACAAACCTAATGATGATAAAGCCGATTTAATATATTAATATTTCTATGCATGCATGCACGAACTTGCGTACGTACATTCAAAAATATAACAGCGACACCTTGAGGCGATTCGCTCAAATTAAGTATTGTCTTCTTCTTCTTTTTTTTTAAAGTCGTTTTTGAGTTCTGTATTCAAATACATTTCATGTAAATAAAGTTGGTACTGTTGCCAACATGTTGTCGATCATTTGACTGTACAATCCCAACGTGCACTGTATGACTAAATAAATAAAACACAATGCACATCACCTGTTAGGCAGATTGTGGGTGACAATGGATGCAAGGTTGCAAGGAAAGGGAGCTCAGCTCGGAAGGCTAATAAAAGTGTCAAACTACCCCGAGGCAACGACGGCAAAGCATCTTTACATCTCCTGCACAACAGCACACAACTGAGGACCACATCCATAATAGGCTTGGGATGAGCGAAAGGTTTTTTTTATTCTCGAACTAAAACTTTGAGGACAGTTCACTTGCATGCCAACCCAATATAAAGTCGCTATTGGTTTTTAAGCAGCAGCCGCGCGACCAACACATTAGTATTTACAGATCAGACAACCTGTATCACGTTGCATTTTCTCCCGGTTTATATCACGCTGTGTTGTTGGATGCAGCTTGCAGGATCTGCAGCCCAGTCTATTTAGGCTCTGTTCCACACCAAAGCCAAATCCTGGGACTAAACTACAACTAATGGGAATTGTGCCTCAACGCGTATCACCCACACATCTTCATATTACCTAGAAACAAACGGATATTACCTCCGGACGTCGTAGATCAGGGCGCTCTTTATACGCTGCATTGAATTATTTCTTACTTTCGTCTTCCATCCATTTCACAGACGCCATTTTCCGTGGTGGCTAGTGGACCAGTTCATTCATTATAAAAGGGTTAACGCATATACGGCCGACACATACAACAAGTATTCTCAATAGTAATACAAATGTCGAAATATTACTAAAAACGGGTTGTGTCTATTATTAACCACGGTATAGTTTGCCATTACGCTGTTATTTTCGTGAACTGCCAAGAGGAACCATTGGACTGCCACCAAATGTTCCCCAGAAAGGCGAGATGGTTTATTCCAGATGGGAGGCATAAAAAACCTGAGTTAATGACCCTCTCTTTAGTCTTTTAGATAGCACATTGCTTTTAACGGTTCAGAGCCTAACACGTTTCAATACATTGACAATATATTCTGTGAATATATACAGACTATATATGTGGGCTATTCGATAAGGGTGCTATTGTAAACCAAACCGGCTCTTAAAAACAGTCTTAAAACAGCCTTACTATGGATACAGTCGCTCTATGGTTGTCATGATGTTACAGGTCTTTGTTGCTTGGGTATCAGGTGATTCATTCAATTTGTGTGTTTTCTCTTCCACATCACCCATTCATTTCCCCACCGTAGCCTATTGGAGAGCCTGAAAATCATCATGTTCAAAGAAGAAATTGTGCGTTTTATGTGCAGTTGGGTTGCCCCCCTTCTATTAAAATAAAAAATTCATCAGTTTCTCATTGAGCCGTTTTGGTCCCTTTTATTAAACGCGCTGGAGTCAGATGTCTCGCGCGCACACACCAGGCAGTGCTGCGCGCGCGAGGGGTCAAGAACCCAGTCAGTTGGTAACAACGAAAAACGGTAATAAATAAATAAATAAATAAAAATAATAATAATACAAATATATATTTACATAAAATATACGTATTAACAGTTAAAGGATACATGTTTAGTCGTGTGATTGTGGCTAGAGGTGTTAACCAGCAAACTCAATGTACTTGCAAATGAACAACAGTTGTTGGTACAGCTAATGCAGCTAACAGATTGCCAGTTTAACTAAGCTAGCTTCCCCATAAGGTTATCCAAATATGGCGCGCCGTCACGCGTGAGCTAGTGGAAAGAGAAGTTACACTGATCATCTACCCATTGTGAGCACGGCACTGACAAACCTGTTATAAACGCCGTGTTCAGACGTGATTACACCCACCTACTCAATTAAAATGCTGGATGCCAATGACTGCATCTTGTCCCTGGACGATCTCTTCTTTGAAGGGCCTGTTGTCCACAAAGTGTGAGTAGACATCACCCCCCCACACCCCTTCCCAAAAATATACACCCCCGCCCGTCTCTTAATTCAATGGGTTTGTTATTTCTGACAGGAAGCCAATGGTTCAAGAGGCCAGCTCATGGAGGTTGGATGTGCCTCCGTCCACCTCACCGACCCCATGGACCCAGGACATCCAGACTGAGGCACAGACCTTCTCGTCCTTATACAGTGTGTAGCGCTTGCTCGGTTCCTTCTCCTCTTGGCTCCAATAAGCACCTCAGCTCTGGTCCAATTGTAGTCACTACATTAAATCTATGACTTGCTAGCTGTGGTTTGCATGCCTTCCCATATGTGTTCACGAAAGAAATGGGAAATAAATTTGGCATACCAAGGAAAATATTTACAATCAAAGACACTGTTAAATTGACAGTCAATTCTAAATGTATTCCAAGTTGTATCAATAACGGCAGCTACTTACCTGGTCAACCTTCATCGCAACAGCCATTTTACCTGCAAATACATTTTCTTACAGATTTCTCACAAAACCCCAAGAAATTCCTCTCTCCTATTAAACATTCAGATGATTTCGGGCTCTTCACATCTAAAGTCATCAGTTCTCAGAGCCTACGAAACGATCAGGAAGGTACAGGGAAGAGTCAGGAGACCAGGGGCAGGTCGGACTTTGAGGGACGTGGAGATGAAACCCCTCTGGATATTGGCCATGCAGCCACTAACAGAGGGGCTTTTTATGAAGAATTTGGAGAACGCCCACCTCCCCGAAGAAGGCAAGATTTAGTAATTTCTCTGGAGCAACAAAATAATAATAATGTAACAAACATGCTAATTTTGTGTAGATGAATTATATGCATGCTTATGTAACACGTTTTATTCAAAAACAACATTTCTGTTTCTCACGTTATTGTTATTTGCCTCTTTATTACCATCCTTTATGAAGCAACTTTCAAGCCTATTTTCTTTTTGTCATTCCTCCTCCATTTCACCTTTTCCCCCCTCCATTACAGTTTGTTTAAACCCCCCAGGGGTCAGGTTTTGCATGGTCAAATCAACCCCTCCAACACGGATGACCCCGGCAGCTGTAGTAGCAGCAGCATCAGCAGTCAGACAACATCTAGACCTCAAACTTTGCTCTGTCGGGTTGCCATGGCGACCGAGCCTCCTCCTCCTCCTCATCAGCCTCCCCCGGCGATGGCTCGCCAGTTGGCACCCCCTCTCTCCTCCGAGCCCCCCTTCTCCTCCCGCCCCTGTCTGGGCTCGTCTGCAGCACGTGGCAGCCGACCCCCCCTGCAGCAGGCTGTGCATGGGGAGATGCAGGGCGTGGGCACAAAGAGAGCGCACATTCCCCCCATGACTCCCCAGCCGCTCCACATACAAGGTGCCACACGCCACACTCACTCACACAGACAGTTGCCACACCTATGAAAACACAACTCGCCACTTTGAACTGGTGCAGCTAATGGGGGTGCCTGTGTGCCGCCATAGCAGGCTAGCTGCCACAGTGTGTTAGGCTGTGATGAGGTGAAACAAGGTGAGCTCCACCTAGTGACCACTATGTTGTAATTCAGTAGTGGCCGGTAGATGGTGACTCAAACTCAATGACCCCAACTGGGATGATGAAGCTGTGTCTGTAAAAGGGAGGCTAAACCAAATGCAGAGATCAGACTCAGGGTAGGCACGAAAGGAAGGTACTTCATGAAAACAGAACAGAAACAAACCTACAACAAACAATGGGCAGGAACTAAGGAAGTTAAGAGACATACTAATAAACACAGGGGACAAACATTACACAAAGGAAAAACGTAGTGAATGGGGTTGGGGCAGGATCGTCACAGTACCCCCCCCCCCCAAAAAAAAAGAAAGAAAAAGAAAACACCAGGCGTTCCTCCTGGCTATGGTGGAGGCTCTGCTGCACCGCCAGGCTGCAGTTAAGACAACATCAAGCTCAGAGCCAGCTCAGGCTCAGGAACAGCGCTAGGAAGGTCTGGAACAGGGCTAGGCAGGCAAGGCTCAGGAACAGGGCTAGGAAGTTCAGGAACAGGGCTAGCCAGCTCAGGAACAGGGCTAGGAAGATCAGGACCAGGGCTAGCCAGCTCAGGAACAGGGCTAGGAAGATCAGGACCAGGGCTAGGCAGGTCAGGAACAGGACTAGGGAGGTCAGGAATAGGGCTAGGCAGCTGGGTAGCTGGGAAACAAGTGCTGCAATCCTCTCCAGGATACAGCCAACGAGGTGGTCTTTATGCTCAAAGGTGGCTGACAGGAACATGGATAATATAATCTCTGCTGGGTTCATTCTTTAGTCGATTCCCTTCTGTCACTGCTTGCGCAGGGAGGTGAACCCAAATGCAGAGATCAGACTCAGGGTAGGTACAAACAGAAGCTTCACTTCAAGAAAACACACAGACAGAAACGCATACGACACAAGCGACACAAAGGAAAATGAGGTAGTGAGTGGGGTTGGGCCGGTGTCATTAAAGTTTATCTCTTTGTGTGGATTTTACATTTTTAGGCTCCTCTGGGAATGGTGTTTTGCGGCCTGTCTCTGAAATTTGTATCCTTTCATTTTTACTTGTTTACCAATCCAGAAATGTAAAGAACATTTGAATTATGTGTGAATATATAGCAATAGCATACAACTGTACATTAGATGAGGCGGTCTATCCTGAATTGTTCTAAAACAGCAGCAAAGTTTAGATCTGTTTTCAAAGAGTTCCCGTTTTTCAACTATGTTCAGTCGAAAGCTATGGATGAAGTAAGTACGAGTAGTGGTCAAATTTCTCTCACTGTTTCCACTAATTTACAACAAGCCCTCATTGACATAATATTGAGATTAGAGGGCTTTATTTTTTTGAAGGGAGTTATGTTGGTGGTGTAGCTGCATTCATCATTGCTAGTTTATTCCCAGGTTCTTTACACAGGTAAGAACTTTGTGGCGTGTGCACCTACTGGATCCGGGAAAACGGTGCTGTTTGAGCTTGCAATCATCCGCCTTTTGATGGAGAACTCTGAGCCTTGGAAGGACGTCAAGGCTGTCTACAGTGAGTATATTTAGGAGACATTGGAGTGTGTGTTAATAGCTGGTTAGACTGGGGCTGTGTGAGGCTGCACACTTGTGGTGCATGAGCAATCATGGCACCCGGGATAAACCAGCTATCATCTCTCTTTCTCTTTCTTTCGCTTTCTCTTACTCTTTCTCTCTCTCGCTTCTGTCATGGCCGCATATACCATATGCTCAGCGTATGCCATCTCCAATAAGTGCATCTTCAAAGCAACATCTACCTGTGTCGGAGGGCCCCAGCAAAAGCCACTAAGGTGTCATGTGGCAGGGGTAAACTGCCACAGAGGAGGCTATGGAAGAGTTTGGCTTGTACTTATCTGAATGGGATCTCTGGAAACTCAAAATGCAACTATAGTACTGCTGTATTGTTGTACTGCACACCAGTATCAAATCATTTAGTCCCCTGGTTCCTCGTACTGATTTAAAACACCTTGAATATAAGCTACGCCACTAAATGATATTCCATAATCAAAAGTTATAGATCTTTTTTATTTAGATCAGTCATAATAAATATATGCAGTGTTAAACCATCTTCCACACCATCCAACTTCAATTCCATATGCCACTGTCACTGACATTCATGGATGATGCTGTTCTAGGCCTTCTAACCTATCCTATCCTGTGAACAAGCCACACATCTTGAAAGGTCATCATCACTATCCACCTGAAACTCCCCAGGAGTCGCATCTCTCTTAGGCCCCATTCCAGCATTCCAGCATGCAGCTGCCTCAGATGGGTAAAACGAGGGCTGGGCGATATCGCCAAAATCTTCTATCCCGATATAGGTCATTTAATATCTCTAACGATATATATCATGATACAGCATGTTTTCTAGTAATTCAACAAATAAATAGTCTATATAAAATAACCACATGGAAAAGTCTATTTTGGTCTATTTGGTATACTAATTTGTCAAGTATAATACTTGACAAATGAAAAGTACTGGGTATTTTCTGATTTTTTGGCATCACTTTGCTATAATGCAGCCTTTAAAACCAGGAAAGGACAACACTTCTGCCATTTCACGGTATTACGATATCCAAAATGTAAGACGACATCTAATCTCGTATCATGATGTCGCTAATCGATGAATTGCCCAGCCCTAGATGAAACTACAGACATTTCTCACCCATTATCTATCCCAAATTAATTCTAAGATTCCTGCTTTTACCTTCTGTACCCCCTGGCCTAGTTTATCAATGTAGCTCTGTAACCCTAATCTATGATACATTTAGCATTCTGTAACCCTTGGTTCTTGTTTTAAAGCTGATTTAGAGCTGTTTGTTTGTCTTGGTCCAGTGGCTCCAATCAAAGCTCTGTGCAGCCAGCGCTTTGAGGACTGGAAGCAGAAGTTTGGTCCGCTAGGGCTGACCTGTAAGGAGTTGACGGGAGACACTGAGATCGATGAGTTTTTTGAGATCCAAGATGCCCACATCATCATGACCACACCTGTGAGTGACAGCAAGATTCTAGATTCAAGGTCACTATTTAGTCACGTGCGCACACAGTCCAGTGAAAGGCTGGCGTGGCTGACTCCTCAGACTAAGCAGGCATATAAAACTAAAGAATGTATAGAAATAAAAACAGCATAAACCCACCTTGACGCATAGTACACACATTAGTATTAGTGTCACATTGCACTACAAAGGGGACACGTGACATACTCATACTACATATACATATAATATTACTACATGGTAATAGTGCATGGGGAATATTAAACTCACATCCTGAGTTTTTTCGGTGATTCTGGATCATTATGAATCACGCTAGATTGGTTCCTGGACATGAGTGGATCTATGTGGTTTCTATGTGTTTCAGGAGAAGTGGGACAGTATGAGCAGGAGATGGAGGGACAACTGTCTTCTGCAGCTCGTCAGACTCTTCCTCATTGATGAGGTCAGGAAGGGGTTAATACTGTACATGTCGTGTAAGACCACACTTTGAACTTCGGCCTACTGAGCATTGGCATACCATGCCCTATGCACAGAATATACACTGGGTTGTATTCAAACGTATAGCTCGACGGTATGGACATTTGGCCTTGGAGAAAAGTCGACATTTCATTCATTGTAAATCCTAAAATGTTTAAATAGTATAAGATATTTGGATGTCACGTGCAAACCACCCTCTTGTCAATAACTCATAACCCATTTAAATTCACTGTGGGGCAAGATAGTGTGTTAGCCTCGTGAGGCCGCCAAGTTCCAAGTTCATATTCTGTTACTCCTTGCAGATCGGTCTGACGTCTGTCCTGTCGAAAGCCTGCAGTGTGTGTTGCAGTCTGCTGAGTTAAAAAAATATTTGGAAATCTATTACGGCCAGACTGATATTCATTGCGAAACCAAACATAAAGTTGAATATCTGGATGGTCTCACGAGGCTACGATAGTCTAGTGGCTAGAATATTTGAAAGGTTCCCAACATCCACTACCTGACGTCTACCTGACTACCTACCACTCGTCCAGGTGCATGTGGTGAAGGACGTGACCCGGGGGCCCACACTGGAGGTGGTGGTGAGCAGGATGAAGGCTGTGCACGCCTACCGGACAGCAGGGAGCCCACAGGCAGACTTGTCCATGAGGCTGCTGGCCGTGTCAGCCACCATACCCAACATCTCTGATGTAAGTGGCTGCAGGGTGGGATGTTAAAGTGGTTCATTCAGTTCAGAGACAGATGACAGTAAGTTAATAGTAAGATACATTGCAAAGTCTTGAGTGATTCAAAAGAATATATTGAATCACTCTTAATTGCGTATCTATTACTTTTATTTTGATTACATTGACCTTGATTTTAATTTTAATTAAAATGGTATACCACCATTGCCAATGAAGATTCCCCAATGTCTTTTTCCGAGATTAAATAAAGGTTGAATTAATTAAGTCATTTTTAAACCCCTAGGTTTAAAGACAGATGCTTCTAGATTGACTGTGCTGTAATTAAAATATTATGCAAATTAGGATTCAAATTAGGATTTGTATTCGAAAAATAAATCAACTTTAGCTCAACATGAGTGCTTTTTTACTTTAGCGACATCAGTAGTATCCTTGTTGTGTGTTCAAAGCAGACTGACACAACAGTGTGTGTGAGTGTGTGTGCAGATCGCTGAGTGGTTGTGTGACAAGAGCGGCCCGGCAACCTACCTGGACATGGACGAGAGCTACCGGCCGGTGAAACTCAGGAAGATGGTGCTGGGCTTCCCCTGCAGCCCCAACCAGAACGACTTCAAATTTGACCTGTCGCTCAGCTACAAGATGGCCAACATCATACAGACCTACTCAGACCAGAAGCCTGCTTTAGTGGTGGGTAGGATATTTTTGCTAATATTGTTTTTGTGTGTTTAGATTAGATGAGATTCTTTATTCATCTGGGATTAATCAAGTTCATTTCTTATCTTATCTTATTCTTATTCAGGGGAAATTACGGTATAGCAGCAACAGTGTGAATAAGAATAAAGTGACAGTCGACAATATCCTATTCCTAGGCCAATATTTCTACATTTATTTCAGTTTTGTGAGCATGTCGTTTGAATAATATATCTGATAAATGTTCCATGGTAGTTTTGCTCAACAAGGAAAGGAGTCCAGCAATCGGCAACAGTTTTAGCCAAGGATGCCAGATTTATAATGAGCATTGAGCACAAGCAAAGGCAAGTGTATACCTAGTTATGTTTATTCCTCAAGTCATCAGCTGTTCATTGGCATCCTAATGAATTTAGTTTCCGTTTACATTTCTGCAGACTGATGAAATACGCAAACTCCATCTTGGATTCAAAACTGAGAGGTAGGTCCTTCTTTACATGAAGGTCACCATGAACTCCAGATTAACAAGCTTTCTATAGCATAGCAATTAGCAAAGTCTTGTTTTAAACAAATGTAATGTATGTGTGTTATCCTTTCACAGACCTGGTGATGCTTGGTGTTGGGTACCACCACGCGGGAGTGGATGTGTCAGACAGGAAGATGGTGGAAGAGGCCTTTACCCGAGGAGACCTGCCTGTTCTCTGTGAGAAGGATTCACTAGTACACACATGCATTATGCCCTGTATTCAAAACAGATGTAAAGTGGGAAACATACTAGTAGGTTTCTAGACTAACTTACTTAATTTTTACTATATTGTGCATACTTCGCAATATAGAACGATTGATTAAAAGGTATAAGCTCTAAACTGTTGCGAGTACAAATGACAGTGCCCCATTACATTTAGAGATACAAATATAACAGCTCATTTATAACATAAAAATGCATCGCTACACCAATGAAATTACGAATGTTGTTATCACCGACTGTGGCAGGGTTTGCCCTCACCACACGCCACCTAAGTGGCTTTTCTTGGGGCCCTCCGACACAGGACACGGGTAGATGTTCAAGGTGTTTATTGGAGAGCAGGTGGTATTGCTGAGCTGATGGTACATTCTGCCATGCCAGTGGCTCCTCCTCGAGTGTGTGTTGATGGCTGGTTTATCCTGGGTGCCATGATTGCTCATGCCCCCCAGGTGTGCAGCCCCACCCAGCAAGAGTCCAATCAGTCTGACTCAGGCCAGGTGAGGCTGTAAACCAGCCATCAACAGCACTCCACATACACCCTCCACAGTGTCCAAAGCCGTGTCACAGGGCCGCTTGTGGAATGAGTCCCTGGGGCATCATTGGCCCCGGGCGGACAGGCAGGGGCTGGTGGTCCAGAGTCGTGGGTGGAGGCAACAGGGCAGCTGGCTGCTGTCGGGTGTAGGGGGTAGCTGGAGTGTAGCTGTGAAAGAAACGCCGGTTGCGCAGAGTCAGGCGCCCCAATCCCTCAACCTTAATCCGATACTGATCGTGACCCAGTGACTCCACTACGACTCCTGACCTGTCCCACTTGGATTCGGGCCCTGCTGATTCTGGAGGAATACCGGCTCACCAAGTACCAGTGGGCGGAGTGGTCTAGAGTGAGCCCTCAAAGACTCAGTGGTGCGGGACATCCGGGTCCGAAGGGCATCCTCCTTCGCCGCCCATGCCTGGTGCAAAAGTGGCCGGATATGTGGGTTCGAGAATTTTTGTAGTCCGTTGACAAAAGAAAACGGGGGCGACCAAATATAATATGCGCCAGTGAGAGGTTGAAGTCGAGGTCAGGTGTGTTGCGCAACTGTAGCATGGCACGCAAAAAGCGATCATGATCGAAGCTGCCAGTTGGGCCAGTGTTGGACACCAGAAGGTGCTTAGCAGTCTTCACTGCAACCTCCGCTCTCCCATTCGACTGTGGGAAACCAACTGAGGACACGCAATGTCTGACGTGCCATAAGCGAAGGAAATCCTCTGTATGGCTAGCTTTGAATTCTGGACCACCGTCGCTTGAAAGTTCCTCCGGCACGCAAAGAATGTGGCAAAGAATGTGCGGAGGTGGCGAACCAAGCCAGCCCAGCCACCTAGATCAGTGCCTGCTGTGGAGCTCAGGACCTCCACCCAGCCCAAAAGCCGATCTCTGACAACTAGGTAGTGGCGGCCTCCATAATCGAAGAAGTCAGCAAACACCGCCTCGAACGGGGTGGACGGTGGTGGGGATGGCAGGGGGGGCATGGCTGATTGTGATGGAGCATTGCAGTTACAGTCTGAACATCCGTGTCTGGTGGCTCGGATGTCCTCCGACATCCCAGGCCAGAAGACTATGGCACAGGGGTGCTGCTCCATCGCCGAAGTTCCTTGGTGGGCGGCATGGAGGTGCTGAATGACCCTTCCATGAAGGGACGGTGGAACCACGACACGGTCCTGATACAGGAGGACGCCATCTTGTGCATAGATGGACTCACAGACTGGCGACAGACTTACCAGGACAGGGTCATTAACGTCAACCTTGGACCAACGGATGGAAGCCATAAGTGCTGACTCTACGGTGTCAGGCACGCTCGGCGATCCCAATGAGAAGCCGTTAGCAGAGCCCGAGAGTGAAGGATGTCTCGAAGTTGCATCAGCGGCATGGTTGCTCTTACCAGGTAGGTACACAATGTCAAAGCGCCATGGGAGGGTACGCTGCTTGAGTCTAAACAGGCGTGAGTATGTTATCTCATCTAGTGTACGGTCACCGAAGATCTTCACAAGGTCAGTGACTACGACGAGGTTGTCACATCCTTGTGTGAAATATCGTGTTTGCTCCAGGCCCCAGGCCACGGCCAGGGCCTCTCCTTCAATGGCCACATAGTGCTGCTCCGCCGAGGATAGGAACCGTGAACTGGCGAGGGTGATCCTCCATCCTCCTGAGCAACAGTTCGGTATGCCTGAAGTGCAGCCACAATGTTGTTGGAGCAGGAAGTAGCCAATACCACGCCTGGACCAGTCAGGGCGGAGGCAGGTGCGCTGCCGCATGTCGTAGATCTCCATGGCACCAATAATAGCTTGTTTGGACTTTTGGAAGGCTTCCTCCAGTTCAGGGGACCATGAGAATTTGCAGCGTGGACTTGAATAGTGTTGCGCAACTGGGCGTAGTTCGCCACCTGGTCGACAAGGCCAAACCAGCTTCTGATATCAGTTGTGGATTCCGGGGTGGGGATGTCTCGGATGGCGTCCAAGTACTTCGGGAGTGGTTCTATGGTAGTGTACGACACTCTGAATCCAGCTAAATCTACGCTCCTTTCCGCAAATTGAAACTTGTCTGGGTTCAACACAATGCCCGACCGGCCGACACGTGCCAGGAAGTCGATGGTCCTCCATCAGTGATGCCCTAGGTCAGTGTCATAGTGGATAGTGTCATCCACACAATGTTCTTTGCGCTCGAATTCTGAGAGGACAGCTGAGAGGAAAGCTTGATGAGGGCAGGTGTTGAATGTAGATGAGGGGTATCTCTCGAGTAGCCAAACTTTCATCCGTCCATTGTTCTCTGGTGTGCAGGGGAACGGTAATGCCTGAGGCTGTGATGGAGGGGCTGTACACTGGGGGCATGAGCACTGAGTGTCCTGGGGATTATTTTGGTCTTTGCAGCCACCTTTGGTGGACCTCGTAGCATTCACAGACAAGGGCTTGTCCGGTGTGTCATGTGTGCCAGGGCCTTGCTTGTCCCCTTGCTTGTCCCCCTCCACTGTTACTCGAGGGGAAGTCCATAGGCAAGAGGCCGAGGTTAAGTAACGACTCGTAGGAGAGGTACATTGTCCAAACTGAGCTGCTCATGTACACCATTGAGCGGCAGGATGTGGCGTCACTGTCGCTGCGGCCTGTTGAGAGCCTTGTGAAGAATGCTCCCTCAATGGCTATGGAGGAGCGGTTGGCGGCCGACTAAGATTGACGGGACGCAGGTCATCCCGCAAGAACCCGCAAGTGAGGAACTCCTCCAGGGACCAAAGATCAGATTGTGCACCAGTGTCTGCAATGACAGATATGTTCACCACATTATCCAAGCCTCGGTTGTTGACGCTGCCTCTCGGTCCAACTGACCTGTCAGCCGAGATGGTGATTAAGACTTGAGGGTGGTCCTTTAGCTTGGCCCGCCTCCATTCACCCCTGGAGAATATGTGGTGCTTGAGCCTGATGGGTGTGGGATTGTTGACAGTGCTGTATGTCGTCTGAGCGCAGTGACGGCCCCTGCAGCGTCGGCCAGAGCGTGCTCGGAATTGAACTGACGAAATCTGGAAGATCAGCACCGACTCCATGGCAGATCCACTACAACCACGTGGGGGTCGAGGCTTGTTTCAGACAGGCCTGCGATACTCTCTACTGGCCAAAAATGCAGGGAGAAATCAAAGACCATGTGTAGCAGTGCTCAGTGTTTAATGAGTATGCACACAAGCAACAGAAGGACACTATGATGTCACACCCGCTCCCCACATGTCCCTGGCAGCTGGTGAGCATGGACCTGTTCAGCTACGCAAGGCAGGATTTCCTGCTCATGGTGGATCACTATTCTGACTCCTGGGAGATTGATCTACTTCCAGACCTGTCAGCAGAAGCGGCCCTCAGAAGGTGCAAGGCGCAGGTTGCACGGTATGGCATCCCTGACCGGGTTTATTGTTTATTGTTTATTGTTAAAAAGATCCCCATTAGCTGTCACAAAAAGTGGGACGAGTAAGTCTTCCTGGGGTCCACAAGACAAAACAAAAATCACTTAGCAATTAAACATTGTAAACATTATTATAGACGTCATCAGAAATCATTCCGAATAAGTTATTACATTCATATCTATTAC
>JAOPJH010000131.1:13282098-13297942 GCA_027122575.1 Merluccius polylepis | reverse complement strand
CCCCTCCAAGCAACAGCCTACCTCCTAAGTAAGCGGAGGTGCAGGGCGCAGGCGCAGCTTTTTTAGGTGGACCCTAAAACCCGCTGTCGTTGGAAAAACGTTTCGTTTGTCACGCGAGGCGATTATTGACGTCCCCCCCCCCTCTCCCCCAACCGTGAGGGTAGTTAGTGGACACGTCGCCCGTTCACCGGGACCGCTTGTCTTTAAACCGTACGGTCTCAACACGTTTGCGGCTCTGGTGCCGCCACGCGGCCGCGGTGGGGACTGCAGCCGCCATGTGTGGTTATAATGCGGTACGGTGAAACCCGTGGGCTGGACCCGCGTGTCCCGGTACGTAACGGGGGAGAGACGACACGTGACCATACACAATTATTTATTTATTATAATTTTTTGTTTTTTGTTGTTGTTGTGAACGGTTACGTTTTGTCTGACTCATCAATTAAGCATGCAAATATATATTCAATAAAAAATGTTGTTGTTGTTGTTGTGAACGGTTACGTTGTGTCTATGACTCATCAATTAAGCATGCAACCAAAAAAATATATTCATTTCAATATAGCCTATTATTTTTTGTTGTTGTTGCCAAATATATGATGCTAAATAGTATATTGTAGGACTCCTCGCCTGTCTGCAATGCCCTGCCTACTATTTCAAATAGGGGAAAAAAGAAAAAGAAAGACCGTATTTGGGGTGTGTGTGTGGGGGGAGGTCTTCCCAGAATGCACTCCCGGATCATCAGCGGGAAACCAAAATGGCGAATGCACCAGAGGAAAATGATCTGTTTGTTATTTTCTGAGGAGCAGCAGCAGCAGCAGCAGCGCGCGGCTTGCGCATCGCGGCGTCCGGTCCGCTGAGCGGCGGGGGAAACGCGCGGGAAGCGCGCGGGAAGCGGCGGCGCCATCCAACCCATTCTCACAGCAGCGGCGGCGGAGGAGGACCGAATGAGGTATTGTTTTCATCTGCACCATGTTTTCCCCTTATGGGGGGGTGTGGGGGTCCGAGGGTCTCCGCTCACACACACACACACACACGGACGCACACACGGACACACACACACTTTGGGTGTGTGTGTGTGTGTGTCCGTGTGCGGGTTAATCGGGTGCGGGTGTGCGGGTTAATCAAATCGGGCGGCAAACCGGCGGCTCCCGTCCCTCCGCCGCCCCCATTGTCTCCGTCTGTTCACGGGTCGCGATCCGGCGGCACGTTCAGCACGTCGCCCGGGACTCGAACAATGACGAGCCCGACAGGAAGTGCAACTGCAACCCCCCAAACCACCACCACCACCACCGTTAATCGTGTGGTTGTTATTGTTGTTGTTGTTTTTTCTTTAACGTGTTTTTTTCATTGTTTTGTGTTCACGTCACGTTGTCGCCGACACGCGCGTGCCCCTTCTTTTTTGAACGTGTGGCTATGGCGCCGCCGCCGCCGCCAGTAGTAGTAGTAGTAGTAGTAGTAATGGTCCGGTAGTGGTGGTGGTCCGCTATCAAACCCACGTTATTCTCTCTTTTTAATAATAATAATAATAATAATAATTTAATTATTTTTCTCTCTCTATGCGTGGAAGCCGTCCTGGTGGTCGTGGTGGTGATGACGTAACCACATGTGAAGCCTATGATATTCATTGGTTTCCTGTCCCATTGCCTATTGTTAATTCACCCAATTGGATTGGCTTGAGTTAATTGCAAAACGTTCCATCATCACACCAAGTGTATTATTGTCTGGGCCGGTTCAGAGTCATCAGAAACTGTTGAGTAATAATAAAATAATAAAATAATTAATAAAGTAAATCTTAATCTTAAACTGATATCTGGACATGATAAAAAAATAAAAGGTTAATCCTCATTTCAGTTGTCAACCCCCCCCCCCACAGAGACTCGGTGACTGTCGACCACTCGCCCGTCCAGCAGAGAGCCCACTCCCAGAGGCAGCAGCAGCAGCAGCAGCAGCAGCAGCAGCAGCAGCAGCAGCAGCAGCAGCAGCAGCAGGCGGCCCCCCCGTCCCCCGCCAGCCTGTCCGCTGGGGAGGACTATGGAGAGGAGGGCATGCTGGCCGACAGGTTCAAAGAGGGTCAGGACGTCCTGGCTCGCTGGTCGGACGGCCTGTTCTACCTTGGCACCGTCACCAAGGTAAGTCTGAGGGGAGGCGCTGTCGTCGTCGTGTGTTTAAAAAAAAAAAAGAAGTTTATTCTGCACATCCTCTTTAAATATTACAATTATTTTTATGGTATACACGTGTGTGTGGCCTTTTCTCCCTCAGATAGACCGGGACAAGCAGCGATGCTTTGTGGTATTCGAAGACCGGTCCAAGTCCTGGGTGCTCTGGACGAATATTCAGACAGGTAAGTGTTGTACAAAAAAAAACTTGGAGGTGGCAAGCCACTTTTTGACTGTATTTTTGTGATGTTTTAACCTATTTATATGACTAAAATGATATAATCACAACGATTAAAGCGCAATGCAAATGTTTATTTACGGAGGCATTTTCCTCCTCGCCCTGGTGTGGCTTGGCTTTGCGTATTGAGTCGTGTGCCGTCCCAGTGGCCTATTGCTCTCCATTCAGCCCCGATATACATACATACACTGTCCTCTGTCCTCGACAGTTAACAGTCCTCAGAGTGTGTGGTCTCAGTACAGCAGCAGCGAGCTGGCTACCTCTGAAGATGAGCCTAGGGAAGGTATTCACAGCACTGGGAAGCGGTTCGTCTTAAAGTCACACGCAGTAATTAAAGCACAGCTCTTGCCTCCGGCTCACGATCTGGCCTCCTTTTCAGTTGATTGGTTTCCTAACCTTTAATTACATGTGGGGAAGAGGTTGATTTTTAATCAACTTTTTTGTAATGTAACACATTCCCCCATTATCTCAGATGGGAATCTGAGGACACACAATCGTGACAAGATGAGTAGTTTCAACATCCCAGAAGAATGGGCACAATCATCCCCAGTGTTGCTGATAAGATTGTTAAAAAGAAAAATCGTTTAAACAGTTATCCTGTAACTAAATGAATGATCATTAGAAAAACCTAGAGGATATTGATGAAACCTCTCGTTTGTTTCACTAAATGAATCGCATTGTTCTTTAACGTGAACAATTAACCGGCTGTAAGGAACGTTTATTTTTGCCAGTTTAAATATGATAAAGCTGCGAAGGGCGTTCCTTCTCAGCCATGGCGACCAGCCATTAATCGCTGGAGCTTTACAATCACAAAACTTCAAATGGTCACGAGTCGTCTTCTGGTGTTTTACATGTTTTATGGTCTCCATCTCCAACTGTGGGATTTTTAGCAAATGACTTTTTTATATCACTGGTGTTTGGTTTTTTTTTTTCTCTCTAACTTTAAACACACGTTGGCTTAGGCTTTGACCTAGCTTAGGGGCTTTTGCAGTTACTTAGTCTTTGCCCGATTCTACCTTGCTTGCATGCGATGACTCGGTGATTTGGTGTTTGACACGACTCCCCTTGCTCCAGGAGATGAGGACGATGACGAGGACGATGATGAAGATGACATAGTCTGCTCCATTTGCCAGAATGAAAGTTCAGAGGAGCCCAATGAAATCGTCATTTGCGATAAGTGTGGACAAGGTACCGTTTCAATTTCCACGACGCTGACATAAACTCCACATCATTTACTGGGAAACAAAAGGATGACGATACCCAAAGAGCGCCACCAAAGCCGCTTCTTCATGGCTTTTCATTGATGCGTGTATGATGTTGCATGTGAATACACTCGATACTCCATGTTGAAACGGCGGTATTAATATTGAACGGTCCGCTGTGTTCAGGGTACCATCAGCTCTGCCACTCTCCCATCATCGACGCCACAGTCATCGACTCGGACGACAAGTGGCTCTGCAGGGAGTGTGAGCTCTCTGCTACGCCTCAGGTACCCAATCGACATTTTACATTTACAATCACCGTTGTTAATATTGTGAGGGTTTTGTTGTTTTACATATGGTCACTTATTGTCTAAGAAAAACATCTCTTGAAGTGTGTCATTGGGTTGTGTACAAGGCACTCAACATCAAACTTATTGTTGGAGTTAGGAGTTCGGTCTAGACCTGCTCCATTTAAAAAGTGCCCTGAGATAACTTCTGTTATGAATTGGCGCTATACAAATTGAATTGAATTGTTTTATTCTTGTGACAATGTTCTCACAGCAAGGAGCAAATGGCTGATGATTGGCTGATTTGAAATTGTAGGATGAATATGATTGGTTGTATTCAAATGAGATGACATATGTGACACATATGACAGGCGGGAGACAGTGGCTGCATTCCACTAGTCGTACTATAGCCATTCTGCATGCCCTCACTTCCTAAATCTCAAGATGCTCTCCTCTATCGCCACTGATCCAATCAGTATTATATGTAATATGATGAATTTATTTCAAATGCCCTTCTAAGCAGTCCTTTTGAAGTTCATCGCATAGAAGTATCTAGTAGTTACTACCTCATCAGTCTATGACTTTTGAAACCTCATTTGCAAAACTGTTTTCCCATAATTCAATATCGCAATTTTATGATTTCTACAATACCACTCTTCATACTATTTATACAATACCACAAGACAATTAACAACAATATAGAATAATTTCCCTACTCATAACCGAACAACTGGATAATTCGACAAACCACCGGTACTTCCCCCTTTCATGAATGCGTGTGTATTTTCCAGATGGGGGGTGCTCAGAAGAAGGGCTCTAGTACCAAGGCGCTGCAGCTGCCCCAGCAGGGAGAGTGGCAGCTGTATTTCCCCTACCACCTGGAGGACCTGCTGTGGGACCAGGGCCACAAGACCAACGTCCAGCAGAGCTACTGCTACTGCGGAGCCCCTGGAGAGTGAGTAACCAATGGGGCAGGAGGGAGGGTCCAGTGTGGTTTTTAAGGTAGAACCCGCACACAGAGATATCATTTAGACTTCTTTATTTATTAATCAAACAACGTATCGATCCACGATGGATCTTCATTGGGTCAATTGTGGTCCCAGCCAAAAGGTCCTGGGTTTGGATCCCTCAATGTCCACAGTCTACATGTAGGCATCCTTGAGCAAGAGGTCTAACCCCTACTAGCTCCTTAATTAAATGTCTGTATTCACTGTAAGTTGCTTTGGATAAAAGCATCTGCTAAATAAGTAAATGATGAACAGTAGTAATGGCTTATTAATTAGCCCTAATAGCCGACCACTCCACTTGCTATACTTGCTCTGTTACTGATGTGATGGTATTTATTTCCCAACCAGAAAAGTATTCACATCACATTTTAAGTCGTTTTTGTACTTTCATGGCTATTGGCTATTATGGTATATGAATATATATTGAATATATGCCATTCGGTGGTTGCTATTAACCAAAGCATCTCACAATACATTGACTGCATGCATTCCTAGCACAGGTGGGGAATCGAACCCCAAACCCTGGCAGTGTTGATGGCATGCTCTCTACCAGGTTATTCAGTTATCTTGGCATCCACAGTCTATCCACAGTCCATGTGCTTACGCCTCTCTCTCTGGTCAGGTGGTACCTGAAGATGCTGCAGTGTAACAGGTGTCAGCAGTGGTTCCACGAGACGTGTCTGCAATGCTTCCAGATGCCCATGCTCTCTGGGGACAGGTATGAATATTGGCTTTCACTTATGGCAGACGTAGTTGCTAATATTCATTCGTTCGGTAGGTAGGTAGGTATTTGAATCTCAATTCAGGATTCGAACGCTTTGTTTATTTTTTTGTGAAAGACACCTGCCATCCGGTGTGAGAATCAGCAAGACCCACGAGACATACTTTAAAGTAACTGGTTGTAATATTAATAGTAATAATAATAATAATAATATTTATTACATTTTCTATGGTTCTCCAGGATTTTGTTTTCCATGGTGGCGCTCCCACTAGTCATTTGCTGCCATAGAACTGAGAGGTTGCAGCAAGCCAAGTTAATGGTTTACAAGGGTTTTAATAGTGTAATGAACGTAGGCTATTTAGCAGCATTTCCGATGTTTAAACGAAGACAAAAGATACCAAAAAGCTCTATCTACCAATAATAACCGGTGCTTAACTTGTTCTATTCAATTTAAACATGAATAGAACAGGAAGCGATGTTTCTGTTTTTGTAAAGTGGATATGGTCCCCTTCTTTATTGGTAAATGAAATGCTTTTGTTTCCAAATCTCAGGTTCTACCTATTCATTTGCTCAGTTTGCAACTGTGGACCAGAGTATCTCAGACGGCTTCCTCTGCGATGGTGAGCAATACCGGGGCGTTCATGTTGACTTAAATGTGTGGGCAGTTTGGCAATGGACTACCAGACTTAGGCCGACTTTGACTAAACACATTGACATACATCAGGCTGGAGGTAGTCCAGTCCTGTTTTTTATGCATTTCTGAAATTCTACATTTGTGCCGCAGGGAGGATGTGGCCCATTTGAGTCTGTATAATCTCAGCATTATCCACAAGAAGAAGTACTTTGACTCGGAGATAGAGCTGATGACCTACATCAACGACAACTGGGACCTCCTGCAGCTGGGCGAGGTGAGGGGAGGCCACCGCCCGAAACCCCTTTGAGCGCTCCTGACTAATTACATTCTGCACAGTCAACTCCAAACCTCATCTAATGTCCTCTGTGTTGTCCGTACAGCTCTCCAACACGCCCAGAACGCAGCGCTACGAGCACATTCTGGAAGCACTGAACAAGAACAGCAGCCGGTATTAATTAATTAAAATTAAAGAAAAATGTATTAAAGTATTATTTCCCATGTAAGGAGCTGTTTTAATGTTACCCACATCATCTAATTTTAGTAGTTCAGACATTTGTCTTTCCAATTTATCGCCCAGCACTAATCTGACTAACTCCACCTACACTGGTCTCTTCTCCGCCGTCTTCTCTGCACTCCCCAGGTTCATGTCTGGGAAGGAGATCAAGAAGAAGAAGCACCTGTTTGGCCTGCGGATCCGTTTCCCCCCAGCCCCGCCCAGCTCCGAGGAGCCCACTAACCGGGTACCGGAGAGGGCCTCTCACGAGATCATCATCAAGGGACGGAAGTCCACAAAACCCCTCTCTAACACCAGGTACAGTTGGGTCTCTAGTGTATAATGTAGACCTACCAAACCCATCTCTAACACCAGGTACAGTTGGGACTCTAGTGTATAATGTAGACCTACCAAACCCCTCTCTAACACCAGGTACAGTTGGGTCTCTAGTGTATAATGTAGACCTACCAAAACCCTCTCTAACACCAGGTACAGTTGGGTCTCTAGTGTATAATGTAGACCTACCAAACCCCTCTCTAACACCAGGTCCAGTGTATAATATGGACCTAGTAGGCCATGTAAGTTATGAGGGGCAGGATAGTGTAGTAGCTAGGGTGTTCGACTCCCAGTCAAAACGTATTTCTCAAAGTCGTCGGCGGGTTTGAATTGCAAGCGATTGATCCGATAAAGAGGTTGGAGTTGCTAGGCAGAGATTCCTGATGAATATCTAATCCTGATCGCATTTAGGAGTGTTACCGACACCATTTGTTGCAAAATGGACTCAAGTCAATAAATGATAGTGCTGGTTACTGACTCATTACTAATACTGTAATGATTATTTGTACTCCTTATTAGGCCTCTAAGCTATAAATGTAACCTTTGACTTGAAGATTAAGTTTGTTGGTATAGTTGTTTTCAAAATTAGGGGTTTTGAGGAGGAGGTTCAGTGCTGCTCTAATTAGAGACAGGAGTCAAGTGAAGCAAATATGAAGAAAAAGAAGAGATCCTAAAAACACATTTTTGAGATCCTGATAATAACTGCTTCATATATATTGGTCTGAATATCACTGACATGCTTTTGTGTGCCACTGGGGCAGAGGAGCTTTTGAAAAATGTAACCTGCTTGATTTGAAGGTCACGCTGTTTTTCTTAGTTTTCTGGCAAAAAAAAACTGGGTCCTCAACAGTTTGTGGGCCTGCAACATACAAAGAGCTCCTTAAAAATATCGGATTATTCAACAGAACAAACATTGCAGGGTATCACATATTCATTTTGTATTGTATTTGTTTTTGGGGAATCCAGCGCAGTAACCAATGGAACAGTGAAGAAGAGGAAGAGGAAGCAGGGCACGCAGTTGCCAGAGACACTTGCTAAGCTACGCCATTCCACTGACCTCCTCTCTCAGGTACTGGTGGGTCTGTGTGTGGGCGGTTGCTCTGTGTGTGTGTGTGGTGGGTAATCTCACGGAGCCAGACCATCTAGTTGAGGTCCTGGGCAAAGGAAAACTGGAACTCTGCGGTCTCAGTACGGTGTCACTGACCTTTTGTGCTCCGATTTTTTTTCTCTTGCACAAATCTGGCTGTGCATGATAAGGAGCAACTGGGTGTGTGCACAACTCCCTATTGTGAGTCCGGCATATTTGCATAGTTAATGCACACACACTCAGCCTTTTGTAATTTTTTTTAGACGTACATTTATGATTTGTGGTGTGCCTTTTATAAATCATGCTACTTGCTAATATCCATGAGTATAATGGCAGGTGTAAGCATTTTTTTTTTTTCTTCGAACAAAACAGGAGCTGAGGCAGCCTCAACTGATGGATTCTCATTCCATGGATCTCTTAACCTCAAGCAAGTGAGTATAGAGAGAGAGTCTTGAGCCAGAGTCCCGGTACCTTCTCGTCGTCGTGTCTGGCTGTTGATATTGATGTTGGGATTTAGCTGAGTTAGGATTTAACCGTAGTCCCCTCCTCCTTCCCTTCCCTAGGAGTGATCGCTCTCTGCCGTCTTCTCAAACCTCAGACATGGAATCGATAGGTGCCCTGAGTACCTCGGAAACTACCTCAACTAGCATCTCAAGGCAGTCCAGGTAGGCCTAAAGCCCAAAGCATTTCGGTTCATATTTGAACATCTGTCGACCCAAATACAAGTCAACTTCAGTCTTGGATGACACACAATCACACTTGTGCGTTTCCCATCTCGCCAGCCTCTGTAGCTTAAAGAAGCAGCGTGCCGCGGCCCCTGCGATGCCAGTCTTCCAGCCACCCGTCAAGAGGAAACGCGGGCGACCGCGGCGGGCCCTGCAGCCCCCCAATCCGGAGATCCCACCCCCGGCGTGCCAGCCAACGGCCCCTGCCGCCGCCGCCACCATCGCCTCCTCCGCCTCCTCCGCCACAGAGACGTCCGGACCCCAGCTGGGGCTACCCTCCACAGACATAGTGCACGGCTTGGGTGCCCACGGCCAGGTCTCCAGCCTCAAGAGCTCCATCAGCAGCTACTTTGGAGCGGCCGGGCGCCTGGCCTGCGGGGAGAAGTACCGGGTGTTGGCCCGGCGCGTCACCCTGGACGGCAAGGTCCAGTACCTGGTGGAGTGGGAGGGAGTCACCGCCTCCTAGTCTCTCTCTCTCTCTCTCTCTCTCTCACGCCGCCTCACCCGATCCATCGTTACCAGCGCTAACACAATAGGTTGTGTTTTTTGACACGACTCGCCTCAAAGCTCCTTTTTTGGTTCTTTTCAGAAGGGTGAAACGTATTTGATGGTAACGCTTACTGTAACGCCTGTAAACGCGCAACGTTGCGTTTGCAAAGGAGATTAGGGTACATGTGACAGCACCATCGTTTCATTTCATTTGGGTTTCTTTACACTGAGTTCTCAATGAATACCGAACATTAGCAACATTTAGCCAAATATCCTAACACTGCACTATGCCCGTCACTGATCCATTTACTCTGCTTGTGTGTATTCCACATTATGTTTTCTGAAGCCCCGACAGCTGCTTTTATTTTATTTCAATTTCTTTAATCAAAGTTTAAATTCCAGGTTTGTTTGAAAGCTAAAATGTACTTCGTAAAATGTTAAAAAACTGGTTTAAAAAAAAACGAACACAAGGAACATTTGGATTTAATTAAACAAAATGTTATGTGATGCACACTATCTGTACTGGTTCTGACCAACCTATGTGCAGTAAGAAGATCATGAGAATACTGTCCATTCATTAATTTGTGTTGAAAGTGTGCTCCTTTGGTGAGTAGTTTAAGTTCAGGGCGAATGCAAAATTATGTTACTGCAAACCTGGAATTATTTTATATAAAGCTATACCATTTGTTTTTCTACTCTTGTTTTTCTAATACGGCTCTCTGTGATTTTATTTTATTTCTTTCCCTTCTTGGATTCAATTGCACATATGTTCTTGTCTATCATCTCGTTAACTCTGCTCGCATATCCTCTTTTCATTCAAGGCAGTAATTCTAATTTAATTTGTTTTATATATATTTCAATTTTATCGCTGGGAAGAACGTATATCTAACCAACCATTTAAACATTAGTGTCATCTTCCGAAAGACTGGTCTCTCTTAATAAAACAGTATTATTTTCCGCCTATTAAGTGTGACAGCGATTTGCCCCAAATTATTATTTGCCTCTTTTTCTTTGAATGTGCTTCCCCTAGTGTTTCTTCACGTGTGTATTATACCTGAAAGCATAAACACTGTAGCTTGGTTGTCATATGGTTTGAATTGATTGAAAAGTATTGAACATATTTTTGGGTGTGGGTTGTCCTCTAGTGTTCACTCCAATAAATTCAAGCATGGGTTTTAAGGAGACGCTCTTCACAATATAACTTTTGCTTTTATTTAATTTGTCCAGCTGCCTATGCAATTAATTGTCTTGACCTAGGCTTTCTTTGTAAGACAGGTGCTGTTTTTGTTTTTTTACCCTTCTGAAAACCTATTTGCGTTTTTATTTCACACTTTGTTTTTATATTACACTCAGGATAAAAAACAACAACGCAGAAACGCTCCCTTGGGCGTCAGTATTTTTGTATCAGGTTTACAGTTTTGGTTACATACAGAAACATTTTGTTAGTCCCATTTGTCTATAATCAGTGCGTTTTTCTAAAAAAAAAATCACAATCTGCAAATGTACTTATTGTAAGTCGTCTGCTAAATGTAAATGTAAAAAAAATGTAACGAATCGTTTGAAGTAAACTTGTTTGGTGATCAATATGCTGAACATTTCGGGGGGGGGGGGGGGGATTTCATCCGGTTTATCACAAAGTATGACATTAAATGTACATTGAGTATAACCTTTGACCCGCAGCGTTTTTTCAAAGAAGGGTTTTTATAGCCAAAGAAAAACCTTTCTACAACTACCCTGCTGCGTGTGTGTGTTACAGCTAGTACTTTGTTGGTAGGGTTTACATACAAGTAACTCATTTTTACTTTTAAAGAGACAATAAAGTCAGATGTTTCCCAAACTGGGTGGTGTGCGTGTTGATGTCCGTCCTTCACGCGCCGCATTTTGAACGCGCCGTTTCCCCCGCCTTGTGACGTCACAGCCTCTCAGCCAATCACGTTCGGAGCCGTTTTCCTCTTGTCCAATCACGACGCGCCTTGTTGGGACGCACGGGAAGCGTTTTGTTGTGTTTACATGGCTTACAAGTTTACAGTTGGCCGTGATGCGCCGCCGATTTATCAATTTAGCAAAACGTTTTAGAAATTAAATTAAAAACCGTCTTTTATCGACCTTGTCATTACTAATAATATACTAATAATAACTAATAATATTACTTATATTAATAAGCTTTGTACACTTCAGTCCAACCGCCGACGGTTGCAATGTCACTTGGGGACAATATGCCAAGTGGTTTGAGTATTAAGTGAGTGGTTTGATGGAGATGGTTTGGAGACGATGCGCTAATGTGTGAAGACGAGGAGCACCTTATCGAAGAGGTGGTCAACCTAAGGACTAGACTTATATTCACGGAGATCAGTCTGCAAAGTGTGGGGGAACAGCTGAGGTGGGTAACCATGCCCTGTTGGGTCTAATTTCTGCCATATTGATCTCAGTCTCACTGCCAGTGAGTCTTATAAGTGTGTTCTCGTCATCATCATCATCGGCACACATCCTTGTTTTGTTGTGCTTTATAACCTTTACTTGTAGCCAATCACAGCGACATGACGGTGGTGGTGGTCCCTCTCTGCAGCGTAGTCCACCTCCCGGACCTCCAGGATCTCCATGTCGCTTGACCCTAGATGACCTACGGAGACCACCGGGTCCCGCTGGGAGTCTGAGCCCCCCGTCGTCCCAAGCTAAGGTTTGGGGGATGTAACGCTGCCTACAAAGCCTGAGGTTTTGTTAATGGTTACAAAATGTGTACACCACACCACACCGTTTTCTGATATGCGGTGATCTAATTGATTTCAAATTGACTTGCACGTACATTTCCAATTGACAAGCTGCTTAATTGAAAGCTGCAAGAAAAAAAAAGTGGGACAGCATCATCACTTATGCAACGTGTTAATCAAGGTTGAGCTACTACCCTGGTTTCATACATAATTCAATTTATAAGGACTGAAAACGCACAGAGATGCCATCTTCAAAGAAGATGAAGTAGATGTATATGAATGTGATGTGTATGTATTTAGTTATACTTTATTTTACTTTCATCCAAAGCGACTTACAGACACAGGTCATTAAGCAAGTAGGGGGGCTAGGGATCTTGCCCAAAGGTCCCTGCAAGTAGACTGCGAACATCGGGAATCGAACTCTGAACCTTTTGGCTAGGAGTCGGATCACGCAAGCCACTACACTATCCTTGCTTGTATCGTCACTCATCCTTCTTTCTTTCTCTCTCTCTCTCTCTCTCTCCTCCAGACGTCCTATTGTCCCCCACCCCACCAGCAGTCTGCCCCGGCCAGGGCCACGGAGGAGATGGAGGCGGCCCCCGTCCGGAGGAAGCTGGGCTGTGTGCTGCGGCAGGAGAACGCCCGTCTGACCATGCAGGACCAGGTAATCGCAGACCTGGAGTCTGCTCAGTATGAGCTGGCCTCCTCCAAGTCCAAGGTGAAGCAACATTTAAACCTAGTCTGATCTGGTTCTGTTTGTGATTTGTACTGGTGGGGTGCCATTGTAGGCTATCAATGTGTTTACTTTCAATGAGTAAAATAGTTATTGGATCTTGACTTAAATGTTAATTTACATAGACATCAGTTGCTGATTAATTTCTTTTCAAGGTTTTCTTTCTGACTGAAATAGCAGACAGCATTTTCTAAATGCAATTTGAATGATTCTTGGCTACATCAATTCTCTATCCGCGTTACTAGCCAACCAAGTATTGAATCCTGAATGTGTGTATGTTTCTCTCCCAGAGCCGTCTGCCGGGGTCCAGGGTGGGTGTTCAGAGCGCTAATGTGTCTGTGTTGACTGAGCAGATCCTCATGCTGGAGGCGGAGCTGGAGGCCCAGGCCTTGGAACTGAGGTAATCTACAGTAGTGAGGTGGCATGCTGGGACTCAGATTCAGCTCACACAGAGCAGCCCTTTGACCAGTGTTGTGGTTCCTAGGAAGACCCTTAATTAGGGAATACTGAGAATACCAGTGTTTAGTAGAAGAACAGGATGGGCATCATTGGGTGGCTAGGCTACGCTATAACCTTTAACATACTTTGTTGGGAAAATAACCCCGCAAGGATAACTACACAGGTTCTTCCTAGTGTCCTGCCCACCTTTTACCGAGATGCAAATCCCAGCCGGCTGGGCTGACGCACCAAGTCAAACAGAGTCAAGGCCAAGCTAGCACATGTGAATGGGAAAGGCCCACCTTGTGTGTCCTCTGCAGGGCTTGTGAGCTGAGCGTGCAGCGGGCCGAGGAGGCCGCGGCCCACAGTGACGGCCTGCTAAACCAGCTGACCCTGGAGCTGGAGGACCTGAGGCTGGAGCTGGAAACCAGGACCGCAGTGGGAAAACGGTCTGGCACCACTTTCCCCTCTCTCCCATCCCCTTTCAGTTTGTTGTTGTTGTTGTTGTTGTTGTTGTTGTTGTTGTTATAAAATGGTACAGTCGGTCAGGGAGAGCACACAAATACACTGATCTTAATATGGTTCATGCAATCAGTGGAATTATTCACTTTTATCATGTGGGCTGCAACTAATGGTTATTTTTGTAATCGATTAATTTAACGATAATTCTTTCGATTAATCATTTAGTCTAGAAAATGCCATCCCAAATTACCCGATTCCAAAGTGATGAAATTTAAATTTGCTTGCTTTATCTGACTAAAGTATTCATTTTATAATGATCCAAGAACCAAACATTTGAATTTCTGAACCATCAAGCAGCAAATATTGGTTATTTGTACTTGATCAATTACCTAAGCAATGAATCGATTATAAAAATTAGATTTGATAAATTTTCTTTCGATCGACTAATCCATTGAGCGATTAATCGTTGCAGCCCTAATCATGTAAACACCTTAAGGGGTTGAGCAGTTTGGTTTCCCCTGAGTTGACACAGAGGAAACTCGATCGTTATTCGTTGTTTGTCATGGTAACACCTAAAATAGGGTATGTTATGTTATCGTGTGAGAGGTGAACATTTAGAAATATGTTAAATATTGTTTTCCTTTCCCTGTTGCATTCTTATGCTTAAGCTGAATCACAACATGTTGAATAATATCCTCATGTGATCCCTGGTCTTATCTCACCTGCCTTCAGGGCAGAGCAACAGAGGAACCAAGCGCTGCAAAACGCTGAGAAACTGAAGGAAGCGTACAAAGAGTACAAGGAGACAATATCCCTCAAACTCAAGAAGGTGACCTTATATAAATGTCAATGTCGAAAAGTCCTTGGACCGGCAAAGGATTATTGCATGAAGTCATAATGGGGTTTTTTTCTGCTAAAATGTGAATTTAAAATCTATAATTTGTTGTCATGATTTAAAGTGATCTGTGCTTGGCAGGTACTGGAGAGCGAGAGCAGGGTGAAGGAGAGTCTGGTGGTCTGTGACGGAGAGAAAGAAGACCTGCAGGTGAAGTGCTCTGTACTGGAGAAGGAGAAGGCAGAGCAGAACCAGGTGATCAGGTATAGATCATGCACTAAACCCCTAAACCCCTTAGCACTGCAATATTTCCATGACCTCATGTATGGTTATTGGTTGGCAACAGATTATAGTACTCCTTATTGCAATTGGCAGATATGTCATATAGTAATAATTCTTGGATGGTGTGGTATGATGAGCACATAGGCACATATCTTTTGACATCATATTTTAACAAATTAAACACAATTACTACAAATACTTGGATAGACTCCTACTCTTAGCATTGCTAACGTAAACAACTAATTTCCTTTTTTATTTAGTCACACTGTTAGAGAGCACAGTAAACTACAACATCATTGTCTCGATTTCTCCCTCTCCCAGCCAGCTGAGGGAGGAGGTCAGGCAGGCCCGGTCCCTGTCCTCAGACCGCTCCGACCTCCAGGCCCGGCTGGATGAGGCCGGGCGTCGGACCTCTCTGCTGGAGAGGGAGCTAGGGGAGCGGGCGGCACAAGCCACGGAGCGGCTTTGCCTCCTCCGGGAGCTGGACGAGTTGCGGGGAGCGCGTCACGGCCTGGAGCAGAGGCTGGCCGAGGGCCTGCGGGACGCCCGGCAGAGCCAGGCGGAGCTGGCCAGTCTGGAGGCCGTACTGGCCCTGCTGCACCTCCGAGAGGTGAGCGGAGCCAGATCTTACTTGTTTATTTGCTGTGATTTTCGCTTTCGTTTCTTTTCTGTGTTCGCTGCCGTAACACCCGAATTTCCCTCACAGAATTAAAGTCTTATGTTTAAGCAATAAGCCACGAGAGGCTGTGATTTACCGTGATTTTAGAACAGTGATTTCAGAACAGTGCCTGTTTTTGCCTAACAACGCCCCCTTGCTGTTTTAAAATCACTGTAAATCATGGCCTCAAGTGGCTTATTGCTTTTATAAAACGGTTACTATAGACTACCTACCTACCGATTTCACTTAATAAACACACAGCAACATAAAATGTGATTATTTATTGAAAACAAATCATCATTCTTCCGCCAAGCAATATAGTTCCTCAAGACAGCAAAATGGTTGCCAAGCAACAC
>JAOPJH010000131.1:13128664-13146785 GCA_027122575.1 Merluccius polylepis | reverse complement strand
TGTGTGTGTGTGTGTGTGTGTGTGTGTGTGTGTGTGTGTGTGTGTGTGTGTGTGTGTGTGTGTGTGTGTGTTGGTTCCACACCCACCTGAAGGTGGATGCCCTCGTCGCGGGCCAGCTGGAGGGCCTGCTGGACTACATACTGGTTCTGGAGCTGGGAGAGAGAGCAGGTGGAGTACACCACCTCCCCACCCGGACGGGCTGCCTTGATACCAGCCCTGAGAGAGAGAGAACACCCACATCACATATTATTCATGTCATTTATAACCATCATGCATATGCATGTAGGCATGCCAGACCCATACCTGCTCCTAATAACATGTACCTGAATTTACTGTATGTCACATTGGATACTTACTTATTATTACAAAATATAACTTTATATGTTTAAATTATTTGTTTCAGTCAGCCAATATCTATATGGCTGGATTATATTCATAACGATACGTGGCAAGGAATATTTATTTAGAGTTGACTGTGTGGGGTATTACCAAATTTAAATCCAGCCCTCTCTGCGTCGAATACAAGCAGTTAACCCCCCAAACTATGCTTATAGGCTAAAAGCAGTGCTTCATCTAGACTCTAACCCACAACCCCAATTCAGATGTGTTGCAGTGTCTTTGTCTTCTTACAGCAGAAGGTCCGTCTGCAGCTGGGGAAGCCTCTTCCTCTCGCCCGTCCTGACCTTACTGAATATGTTGTTGTCCTCCTCCGTCGCCGAATGTCTGTCTGTGGTACAGGGTACGTCGACCAGCACCTGGAATAGGATGCAGATGATGATGATGATGAAGATGATGAAGAAGTGTGATTAAGTGGCTAAAACTGCTTTTGTTGCCATCACTTCAGTTAGGAGACCAGCACCAGCAGGGACCACGGTGGTCCCATGTTGTATTTGGTCAGTTCGATCAGGCTAGCGAGAAGTCGCCACCCGAAACAAACCGAAACAAACTGCAATCGTCTCTTGGGACAGACTTGCATGTGGAATCAGCGTCTCCTGGTAACCGCTGTCTGGGGCGCAGAAGCTGTCAGGGGCCCATGTAGGAAGGTGATTTTGAATAATGCCAACAATGGCATCACGAGTGTGCGCTTGTGTTTGGGGCAAGAAAAAAGAAAGAAAGGCCCTGGTGCAAATATTTGCACCAGGGCCAATCACAATTATGTTACGCTGTTGTGATGATGTCAATAACAATATAGTTAAAGGGACTACGCGTAGGATTTTAACATGCATAACATAAATCACTTTAAATTGCCAATATATGAAAAGGTTGTAATTTAACTTAAAAAGTGAGACCTTCGTTTACTCTCTCCGTTTTGCCGGGAAAAAGGAAAGAAGTGACGTAGGGCTGGGAGATATGGCAAAATCTTCTATCCCGATATAGGTAACTTATTATCTTGATAATGATATATATCTGGATATAGCATGTTTTCTGGTAATTCAATTAATTATATATAAATAAATTATTATATATAAATAAAATGGTATAACCTCATGGTAAAGACTATTTTTGTATACTCATGTGAATTAAATACTTGACAAATGAAAAGTATTTTCTCATTTTTTTCATCACTTTACTGTAATGCAGCCTTTCAAACCAGGAAAAGACAACCCTTATGCCATGTCACGATATATCTATTTCCAAAACATAAGACGATATCTAATCTCATATCACCATATGAGCTCGATCTCCAGTGCTCTGAATGCGCAAGCTCGAGCAGGCTGCAGTCCACTTACCGGACCAGTCATGAGAAGGATTTTCTGATTCTTCCACATTGAACATTTAACACTAATCCCCAAGAATGCCATCTGGGTGTCAAAGCAAATGTCAAGTTGATTCGACCAATAGAGCATAATTTCCACAGAGAACCATGGAAGATGATAAACTGATCGTTATTGCTTACCCGATCGTAGGTGTTCGTCTCGAATTCAGCCCACTGCGTGCCGTCTAAGGAGGTGACCCGCAGCCGGTCGGTGGACAGGAGATGATTGGGAATGAAACTGTGAAGGACGTTCTTCAGACGTGACGTCCGGGAGACGGAGGAGTCGTTCACGCTGAGAAACCCTTTAGGAAAAAAACAACACACACACACACACACACACACACACACACACACACACACTAGACGTCAGTACTATTAGAGTATTGCTGCAATGATAGTCGTTACAGTCGATTAGTCGATCGACAGGAAATTAATCAAATCGATAAATCGTTTAGGTCATTTGTCAAGTACAAATGCTTCAGTAATTCAAATGTTTGGTTCACTTTGGACTCTGGTAACTTGACATTTGGATTGATTAATCTGAAAAATAATTGTTAGATTAATCGACTATGAAAATAATCGTTGCAGCCCTAGTAAAGAATGTGAAGTAAAAACCGTTGGCGTGTCTTACTTATGGCCTGGGTCTGCAGCAGGGCTATGGTCTTTCCTCCGGGGGCAGCGCAGAGGTCCAGCACACTGTGGCCCACCTGGACATCCAGCACCAGACAGGGCAGAACGGAGGCCGCATCCAGCAGGTAGTAGCTCAGTAGCCTGGACTGATCTGGTCTGAGCGGTACCAAAGCGGAGAGATCCTGCTTAGATTCACTTCAAATTAAAAGTCCACATAATAAGCAGATAACAAAATATTCCTGGTAATGGAGAGATAAAACTAAGTAGCACATCCTATTAAAGGCCTATCAATGAAAAAAGATAAAGGTATGATAACATTTACATCACTGAGGAAGCAGATAGCCTCAAAATACATGCTGCCCATTGACACGTGTCCATTGTCATCAGTCACCTGGCAGGCTTGAATCTTGTGATGTCACCTCTTGGGAAAACAAAGCACTTGATGTCGGAGCTGAGACTGAGCTGGGAACTGTCTTGATTGCCGCCATGAGACTTCTTAGGTTCACCACTGTCCGCCATGTCTTCAGATACTCCTCCTCTCTCCGGTCCCATGGATGAGATGGGAGCTGTGAATTAAAGACACATATAAAGAGAAAGACACAACACAATAGGGAATATCTTCATCGCAGTTAGTTTTAGTAATAGTCTTTGCAACAAGCGCGTACGAGTACGACAACTGTGGAAAAGCACTGGAGCATAATCTGTTCAGTGGTTATTATAAAAAGGTACAGTTAGGCGCGGTTTATCGCATATCCACATTATGAGTTACGCTATTTGAATGAAATATGATAATACAATGAACTCTCCTACCCTCCAGTTGTGTGGCGCCAACAAAGTCCCAGCAGCCCTGGTCCTGGAGGTCAGACACAACGGCCTGGTGGTCGCAGAAGTTGTTGAGCAGCGCTCCGTACTTCTTCTCGGAGAGGAGGCCGCAGCGCACCGAGGGCCACAGCTGGCCCAGCTGGAGGCTGTAGGTGGCGTCGAAGTTTTGCAGGGCCATGTTGGTGGCGGGGTACCTGGGCAGGGAGGTGGCCTGTTGAGAGGGATGAGAAACATTACTGAGTTGCTAACAAAATGTCCAGTTCTAAGTTGTTTGTATACAGTTTACCAATGAGGTTTCCCATACAAAGTGGATTCTGTGATGGAGGATATGTTTTCTAAAGAGCTATCCCATTCCATGAACAAAACTTGAATTGGACAGGAGACACATATACCATTTTTTCACAACACTGTCATGTTGGTTATTACACTAGGTTGACCTAGTACACCAGTTCTTAACCTATTGCACAGTCTGCTTGGATGTGTGCTTTGAGTTTGAGGATTAAACGTTGCGGTAAGACAGCTGACCTCGAATTGGAAAACACGTCCCACAAACAACATACCCATTTCGTTTTTACTCGTGTTCGTCTCGGTGTCAGGCACCGTAAATCCCTAATTCTCCTGAGGAGAAACGCTGTGTTTATGAACGCCGGCGCTGACATTTTCAAGTCCGACCGCTATAAGAGTCCGTGTGCTCCAGAGGACAGCGACAAGCGTTCCTTCCGGTAAACTTCCGGGTCGTTTCCTGCGTGTGACCTAAAACGTCCTCCAAGTAAACCAAGACGGTCCGGAATTTAATTTGGGCCAAATAGGGACTTTAATCATGGTTTTCGAAAACAAGATGATCGCGTACGACGACCCCGACGAGGAGGTAAACTATTGTAATTGTTTACGGTATATAACTTGGGCATGGTCATTAAAAGTAGTCAGTTTCAAAACTTGGCATGCGCCATTATGATGTCCGTGTGGTATATTCACTCCTACTCTGTCTTTGACGTCTTATAAGTTTAAATCAATCTTTATCTATATGACATTAATCCACTACAAATGGTCATATAATGTCAACAGCCGTATAATATAGTATGGTTTGTCAGTGCAAGATGCAACAGCCTCGGGAGTTATTGAGTTGGTATATGTCGGGGTCAATCAAGGAGTTCACGCAAAATCTCGCGTGACTTTCAGAATCAGACACATTGTATACAAACTTTTGCAATAAGTCAGTTTTATCGTTTTTTATAATACAAAGTTGTAAAACAACTTGATACGCGCATTGGGCTTCAAGTGTTTTAGGGAGCAGATCATATGCTTTTCTAAATATAAAACCACTGCAATCTTTTAATGTTGACAGGAGACACCAGAGGAGGAGGAAGAGGAGGAGGAGGAAGAAGAAGAAGACCTGGTGGTACGTGTTTTGTGGTTGTGCATCAGCTCTTCCACAATGCCAAATCCTAACACATGTTTCATAAGATGCCACTGGCAGTTCTGTTTAGTCTCGCAGATTAGATCCATATCCGGGATATCTCACTAGTACCGATGCTTATCTATGTTTTTTTTTTTATAATACTACACTCTCTCACAAGGCTGTGAACTCAACACAACACTGTAGTGAACAGTTGTTTTGCCTGACAGGACCCCTTGGACACGATACGAGAGAAGTGTGAGCAGACGGCACACTGCGTGCACCACAAGGAGCGCCTGGAGTCCTGCGAGGCCCGGGTGGGGTCCAGGTCCAACACGTTGGAGGAGTGCACAGAGGAGCTGTTCGACTTCCTCCATGCACGGGACCATTGTGTACGTCCTTGCCACCGACTCTTTTCACTTGAGGTCTTGTCGTCGTAGGATAAATGCATGTCCCTCATAATTACTTTGCGTGTCTGCTACCTTTTTATGTACCACCAAGGAACAGGTAGTAAGACTTAGCTTTGCTAGATTGGTCCGCTCACCATGTCTGGGTACATAAAAGACCCAACCTCATAATTGGTGTTATGAACGACACCTGTGTTTGTCCTAAGATGACACCTCTGTGAAAAGGGTCTATTGGATATTGTTTCTAAAAGCCACCTTGTTAATATCATGTTACACCACAATATGTGACTCACTAGAGTTTCTAAAAGCCAACATTTCTTTATTACAGGTGGCGCACAAGCTCTTCCACAACATCAAGTGAAACTGCCCCGTCCAGATGTGTACAGTGTAATTTACTGTAACGTGTGGCAGCCGGGGAAACTATGTGAAATACTAGTGTTGTACAAGAGTTTCAGGGAAATTGTCTAATGGTTGGCTATTCTGCCATGTATTTTTGTGAATAAATTGCAAATTTTGCATGAGGCTAAGACTTTGTTCATGCGCTTCAAGCGTTACTTGACAATAACCATGGATACTTGAATGGATTGAAATCAAGGTATGCAGTAACTAGGACTTGGAATAATTTGAACGGTTATGTACACATGCAATCAATCTTCCTCCACCTGCTCCTTATGACCCATGTTATGTCAAATACTGACTTATGTTTCAGCTTTGTCTGGCTATTCCTGAAACATTAAGCGTTTATGTTGAGCCACCCACCAGAGGAAATCATTACCCTATACTGAGTACTTAAACCAACTTGAGTAACATGCTTGAAACTAGTTTTTGCTAACCAGAGTTGCACCCTGAAGACGACCAGAACTGGATAAAAGACTACAGTCTCTTTATCCTTTTTGTTTTTGAAGAAAAACAAACTCAATTAAAAACAAACTTTATTTCTGTAAAACACATTCTCCAAACCATCAGTTATAAATTAAAACGTACAATATAAAAATAAATTAAGTTGTGTTGCATTATCGGCACAAGGGGGCAGTATAACTCCACCCACCCGTTGATAACGCACTTGATGTCCAAAGCCCTTCCATGGAGTCCATGACTGCACTGGGGGAAATCATGCAGCACCACATCTAAAGTAAACATGCACATGGTGCACAGGCCATAAGGAGGAGGCCAAGGGACTACCGCAAGTGGTTTTCCTTATTGTTTCTGCCGACAAATTCATCCATGGAGGCCTACAGAGAGAAAAGGGAAAGTGGGCAATGTTTGTTTGGCTTTGATTTTAAATAGGAAGAAATCCCACAAAGAAGGTGAACATTCAGTCATAAATTAATTCCTTCAAACAAAGGCTACAGCTTTAATGAAAAGTAATTTTGCAGTACACATTTCAACCGACAATTGAAATGTGATCATGTCAGAGATAATAATCCAACATAATCACCCAAAGACAATGTACTTTATTAATCCCAAAAATATGTGTGTGAGTAGTGGAATGTAAATATAAACATTGACAGAAGAGGTGGACTAATCCAGTTGGTTAGGGGTGATCAATCAAGTTTAATAGTTGAGTGGCGTTAATGACATTTATTTTGAGACGGTCAACACCCACCTGCAGCATGAGCCTCTCCTTCCTCAGCTTTTTATAGAAGAGGAGGACGTCGGGGTCGGCCCGGACCACGCGGGGGTCAAAGTCCATGACCCGCAGCCCTTCCAGGGTCTTGGCTCGGGACAGAGCCACGTACGCCTGGCCGCTCTCGAACACGCGGGCCAGCGAGATCTCCACACAGTCCAGAGTCATTCCCTGATACGATTACATCAATTGAAAAGTATTATTCTTGTGCTTGAACTGCAACTAATCAATACTCAATGTTCACAACAGCAAAGGATTAGCTACATATTGAGATCCTGTTGTATGAAGAGAGATTATAACCGACAAGTGTGGCGTTTAAAAAGGAGATTAAGTAAGAAGTATTGACTGCAATTTTTGAGGGCAATTTGCTGCACGGCCAATTGTTTTTCCAAGTATGCAATTTACTTGCAACTAATCACAAATGCAACTAATTCCAATTATTCTGCTGCTATTTGAAGCAGTTAAATAACATGCATTCAATTTCCTTAGCTGTAATTCAAATTGGTCTAAAGACAAACAGAACTGAAGCAGAACAGAGTTTGTGCTGGATGATTTTAAATTATAGTTGGAGAGAGAAAGAAATCTGCTTCCCACCGTATCCCACTCTGCATCGACTAGAAGGCAGGTCAATGAAACTGCACTAGCGCTGGATGATGGGAAAGAGATTCTCTTAACTTGATGGTTTGGTATGTTAGATATTGAGTCAGATAGAGCTGACTCAATCAATGCATGAAAAACAAACAGCATAAAAGAATCGGTGCAGAAATGATTAGCTGAATATAAAACATCTGCTTAGAGCTTGATGAAATCAAATATTTGTTTTTCTCAGTTTCAGATTATTTAAAAAAAAGACTTTAGCCCCCCTGAGCTGCCCGTCAAAGAAATATTGCACCATCTAAAAAACAAACAAATATTGACTAAATGATTACTCATCAAAACAAATCTATATATAGATTTACAAAATAATGTGAAGCCCCAATGTGCATCCACAAAATGAAGGAACAGTACAAGCAAGTTACAGCAGACAAATGGTTTTTACCCCTCTATGGGAATAATTTACATTTAGCGTAAGAGTTTATTTTCTCTTCGTAATAGACTCTCATAAGAGCAATTCATCTCACGCTAGTCATTTTTACATTAAAATTAATGAGTCATGGAAATGGCTAGGGCAGTAAGTATTCCTATTCGCGTGTGCAGCAGCCTTTTCAGGTTCCGAAGATGAATTATGAAAATGTCTGCAGGGTTTCCCGAGAGTACCGCCCCCACTAATTATTAGTCCAGCCATTTTTATGACACACTTTAATTACCCTCCTCGTCGCCGGATATGTAATGTGAAACTAAATGCGTTTGTGGTGGAATCCCATGCAGACAGAAAGAGAGAGGGAGGGAGTCCCCCCCCCCCTAGGTTATATCTGGAAGACCACACTCACCTGACTCTTGTGGATGGAGATGGCCCAGGCCAGTTTGAGTGGCAGCTGCTGGCGGCTGAGGTAGAGCCCGCCCCCGGCCTTGAACATCCAGCGCTCACGCTTCAGCACCTCCGTGGCGCCACACAGGAAACGCACGCGTGGCAGTCCTGCGTTGAGGTTGATGTGGCGTTAGTGTGGCCATGGTTGATTGTTCATTTATCCAAGTCTCATGTCGGTTGAAGCTGGTAGTTTCAAAGGTGGTTTGTATGGAGTTTCTCATTCCTCTTAAATGAAGATTAGTTTAGAGAAACTCCAGACAAAAACAAACTTGACCTCACGACAATTTAAGCCGTTTTCCATTAATAAGACGATTTTATCCGAAGCAACATGAAGGAGCTGGCAGTGGACAATGGAGATCGAGCCCAGTACCTTCCGGCTGGAAGTCGAACACCCACGCCAGGACTGCATCTCATCGACTGGTCATTTACAATCCGTCCCGTTATGTGAGGTGCATGGCCTGACAGTCTTGCACAAAGGCGGTTGTTTATACAGAAATAAAAGAAGTACACAAAAAAATGATATTGACCTTGTTTGCCGGGTTCAAAGCCCACCACCACGCCTCGCGCTCCATTCACAAGACCCCGCTGCACATCCAGGTTCTTTGTAAGCATGACCTTGAGAGACACGCACACGCACACACACACACACACACACACACACACACACACACACACACACACACTTATTCAACTGTAAAATAACCCTACTTGTAATTTCACACTAGATAGAATCGTCAACCAAAAAGAACGAATGTACATTTAAACATCTGTTCATTTAGCAGACGCTTTTATCTAAAAAAAAAGAAAAAAAAGGGACTTTGAAGTGGAGTTGAGAACAACCAAATGGAAAAACAACATTTTGAAGCAATTACAAACTTTCTGCCTCAAAATCTGCTACCAAGTTTCAATAGGTAATAACCAGACCGAGTGCGTCGAGTAATAAGGCATCATTATGTAAATGGACACTTAAAAATGGCGCTTGCTAAAATTTACATGATTTCTATATCGCATGGTCTGACAATGTTCTCTTGTTGACTGTCGACTTCCTTTCATTTTACCTTCTCTAAATGCACCTCATCGGTTTGAATTACTGAATGTCATTTATCACCATGACAACTGGCGACCTTGTGATTTTTTTTCCCCTTTCCCTCCCCCTCCATGATAAAGCCCATCATTTGGAGGACTACACTGGAGAGAGAGTGTAATGTCAGACTTTTAGAGAATGACAATTTGCCGCCGGGTATGATGGCACTCCCTTACACACTTGCAAGTAAAATAGGAGTAGGACCGGGACAGAATTCACCGTTTAGGTCACCTTTTGCCATTTGAGAGGGAATCAAATATTTACATGACAATTCCACAATGGTGTGGCTGTAACAGAATCAGTAAAATGCAGCGGAGGGGAGACGGGTCACCGCGTGCGACCAGCCCCATTTGTGACCAAAAAAATCTGGCATATCATCATTAGGACGGTGTACGGGGCAGAGTATAAGACAGACTAGACTATAAACAAGAATAACCCAAAAAGATTGCACTTAAAAGTTGTACATGGTGACAGCAGCAGTAGGACACCTCAGGCCTACCTGTGCGCCCACTTTGAGCTGGAGTATCCTGTTGACGGGGCTCTGGGAGTCTATGGTCTTCACCAGGGCCGGGTCGCTGTCCACCGCCTCAAACACATGCACAGAGCCTGAGGGACGGAGAGAGGGGAACGACAGCGTGAATGTGTGCTGTACTACGCTAGGTTTTGTCAACGTCCAAGCAAGGGATAATGTACAGCGAGCCGGTCATTACTGAGGGGGATTCAAGGGTGATCATTCAGGGGGAGTGGTCAGTGTGACTCACGACGGGTCAAGGCCGCGCCCGCTTGGCGTCCAGGTCCTGCAGCAACCCATCTGGGTTTATTTCCCAATAATGAACGGCTCGCTAAGATTCTACAGTTGGAAATGGCGTCCATAGCAACGGTCTGTTATTCAAAGCAGCGGTCTGCTAGTCCGAAATAACAGACCATAGAAGGCCGTAACTGACCAAACAGAAATCACATAGTCAACAAAGCCATGCAATGAGAGAATTCATTTGTGATGTACTACACTAAGTGTTGTCCACATCTGACATGCGATGACATGATGCATGAAAGATCATAATGACAGTGTTCAGCTATCAAAAACTGCCATGTCTGTGACTCTCTAAAAACGATTATTTCAAGCGAGAAACATGAATCACAAAATATGCCATGATTGCCACAGCTTAGGTGTTCCAGTTGGCGCTACATGATTGTTTTTCCCATCCTGTCCTCATTATGGTAATGTTCTGGGTTAGTTTCATTTTAGGGTTCCAAGAAACATGAGGCCATTCTTCAAATTTAAGCCCCCTAATTTTGTTCCTTCCCTTTATTAATGAGAAAACTGTCCTGTGTTATGGCCAAACCCCAGCAAGCATAATTTTTTTTGGGGGGGGTTGGATTCATTTTTCTCCCCGCCACCATTTGTCTCAATTATTTTTGTAATAAATCCTAAGGTCGCGTAAACAGCCCAAATTTAATCAAACACTAGTCTCGCTCACCAGATGTAGGTTGTCGTTATAAGCCCGCCCAAGCCTGCCATTGGGCGCCTGAAATAGTCGCCCAATGGCAGGCTCTGGGCGGGTTTAGAACTTTTACCATCTGCGTGTTACTGGTTTCAAAGTCCCCCTCGCTACGTGAAACAACAACCTCCAAGCTAAAAACCTCCACGCTGAAAATGGGAAGTTTTGACGAACATTGCCAGGGCTCGCCTCCCCACGTGCAAATGTTTCACCAAAACAAGTCCCCCCCCCGCCCCCGCCACTATTTTGCCAGGACATGATGGAGCGTATACCAGATATACCAGACATTTCTCCAGCGCTGGCACAGCGTTAAAACGAAGTGTGGCGATGGGTCTGGCGATGCGAGCCTAATCAAACACTCACAGCTACTGGTGGGTTATTTGTCCAACATAAATAGAACAGAGCCAGTCAATGTTGACAGGCCAGACAAGAAACAAAGAAAGTGTGTGTGTGTGTGTGTCCCAAGCCGAAAAGGCACCCTGTAAGGTTGCAAATAACAAATAACAACCAACAAAAGTACAATAAAAAAAAATACAAAATCAAACCTGCTAACTGTTGAAGTTTGTTCTCGTTTGTGAGCGCCACGTCATCCTTGTGCGTACACAGCCTGGTTGCCAGGATACCGTCTCTCTCGATCTTATGGTAGGCGCTTCCCATCAGCTTGGCAGTAACTTCATCGGTGATCCTGAAAGGCATTGATTGAGTTGTTTGCTTTTCCACATGCAAAGCGCATTGCAGAATTGAAAGAGCAAAGATAAGCTTTATTGAATGATTAAAAAAAACGATACCTCATCCTCTTTTATACCTTTACTACCTTCCATTGTTTTCTGAATAAAATATTTATAGTGTTTATTTTTACTTATGCCTCGTCATGAGAATCTCACTGTACAGGATGACCATGTTGTGCTGAACATTTGATAATAATAATTAATAAAAATACTGACTAAGTACAAATTAAAATCCCGACGGCAGTGTGACAGTACCTGCCCACTCGCACCGCCTGCAGGAGTGAGATGAAAGACTGGTCCGTCTGTCGTCGCACCTCCATCAGCTCCATGTTCACCTGGATGACCTTCCTCCAGCTCCGGGCCTAAAGCCGGTCCGGGGGGAGAAGAGGTCAGGGCTTCGTTATCGAACCGAAATTCCCGGCAACCGATCAATTGTACAGAGATCGGCAAAAACAAAGACATCACAACAAGACATGCTTTTAACCAAAGCAACTTGCAGTAAAATTAGACAGAGGTCACTACTGAGCGGATGGGGGTTAGACATCAACACACGGTTGTTGGCACGTCTCCACAACAAACAAACAAAAAAGATCTGAGCAACTCCAGATCAATTTAGTCTAAAGCCGGTTAGCAGACGCTTTTATCCAAAGAGACTTGTCGATTTTAATCATGTCATTAAGGAGCAGCCGGGGGTTAGGCATCCCTCTCCGGGATACCGACAGGCAGAGACTGCGGATGACACCAAGTACCTTACAGCTGGGAGTGGAACACCATCCTGCCACCCCATCACACAAAACAGCAGAAATAAAGCTTGTGGTTGGCAGGGGGGGAAATCACAGCACTCGCAGCTTGAGGAAACGTGAAAAGACGGGACCAAGACAATTTCCTCCCTGGGACAGTCTTGTTAAGCAAGGTGCGCCCCCCCCCCACCCCGCCCAACCCCGGGGCCCACCGGCTCCATCAAATACTTCAGTGCCCTCCTGCAGCGTCTGACCTGGAAGCAGAAGGCCGCCTTCTCCTTCCCCTTGGAGACGGGAGGAAGCTGCAGGAAGTCCCCGCACACGATGAGCTGGATGCCGCCGAACGGCTCCGTGGAACGCCGCACCGACCTGCGGCCCAAAAAAAAAAAAGGTCACGGAAAAGCCACAGCGATGGAGAATCAACGACAGTATGCGTTAAAACTGTGTTTGTTTGTGTTTGTGTTGTTAATAATAACTCCAGACATCCTGCCACTGTTGCTGCAATAGGAAGCGTCACTCCCAATAATCGTTCGGACAATAATCGTTTTCAGCGATTGCCGACGTCACTTTGGATAACAGAGTTTGCCAGTTGACAAAAAGTAGGTGAATGTAAACATTTGAATAGGAAACGATCAGACCCACGTCGAGTAGGTTTAACTAAAAGACAGCCCTGGTGCTGTGGGGGTATGGGTGACGTCAAACCAGTTTGAACCAGATGAGAGCCCCCCGGGGGTGGGGGTGAGTGTGAACACGTTCCTATAGATCTATTGACAGCCAACAACGATGTCATGCAAAGCCCGCATGCATAATTCAGATTCTGTGAGCCATGAATGCGGCGGTAATCACCTCCCTGCGGCCGTGCGAGCGAGCCTTTTAACAGGCCTGGTGGCCGCATCCAATACAAGCTAATTGTCTGTTCAATGTGAACCTAGAGACACAACTAACATTTGTTTTGCTTGACAAATCAGTTACTGCCTTGGCCGTCTGATTACGTCGACGTAAGCAGACCATAATGTGTGTGTGAGTGAGGTGAAATGGGAGTATTTTGCATTTAAGCGAGCATTAGCAGAGCACTAAGTCAGCCCATTTCACCTAGTTGGTAAACAACGCTGTAGTGTTCAAAAACCAGACAGTGGGCTGGTTTTTGGACAATCTTTTCAGAAAGGTCTGAAAGGTTTGCATAGCCAGGTTTTAAAAAGTTATTTATTTTTTTGTTATTTATTAGGCCCCGTACTCTTTATACAAATAGTTTTGGTCAAAATTGGGCGAGGGGCCAAGCCTCATTTTTTTTATGCAGACAAAACATCATGTCCTGTTCTGAAGAATCCTCCCCACCGGAAACACTTTGCAAGTGGCAGTCTGCTGTCTGCAGCTAAAGCTGCCAGAACAAGACGAGGTTCAGGCCAGTCTTGAATACAAGGAGGAAGAATAGGACATTTTGACATTGTCACCACCAAGAGCAAAACATTTTTTATCTCTTTACAAATATCGCAGTACCTGGCTCATCTTTCTTCTACAGCAACAGGTGAGGCCACGATCAATCAATTAATACAATTAAATATTGGCGCAAACTAGGAGCATCAAATATATCAGGAGTTATTTTAAAACCTTATTTCTGGTTTTATTCCAGACACACATGTCCTGTTTTTCCTCTCAAGGGCAAGAAGATGGTTGATCTTTGCCACCTTTTCACTACTTGATCTGGTCATCTAATTTACATTTTGTAATCACTTCTATTCGGGGGACTTGGAAGTGAGGATGAGATCAATGGAAACAATCAAGGAGCAAAAAGAGCTGGATGATTAGGTTTCTAAAAAAAGAAACTAGAGTAGTTTTCGCTCCATGTCGTTTCCCCCTCACCTGGCGATGGCCTCCAGCTTGTCGAACAGCGGGGCGTCCACCATGGACACCTCGTCGATGATGAGGTGGCGGCAGGCGGTCCAGTGCTGCAGCACGCCGGGCCGCTGGGCCAGCTCGATGCACTGCTCCAGGGGGGCGGAGCCTGAGCCGATCCCTGTGAGACACAGTCAGTCAGTCGTTCAATAAGGACGGAACAAACGCAAGCAACAGTCAGGACAAAAAAACAACAACAACAGTCAGTCGAAATGAATCGAAACCAAAACACAGGGGAATAATAAGGTATAAATTCACACACAGAGCGAGCGAGAGAGAGAAGCAAACAGAGCAGAACCACAAGATGGTCTGCTTGTGTTTGTCCAGTCAGAGGAAAGGAGAGGAGGAGGAGGACTGACCAGCGAAGCTGTGCAGGGTTGTCCCTCCGATGTGACACGCGGCCACCCCTGTGCTGGCTGTGGCGTACGTGCTCTTCGGAGGAAGAGAGCCGACGATTCTCTTCAGGAGAAAAGACTTCCCTGTACCTGCAAAAAAAACAAAAAAACAACAAAACCACATTCAGATGCGTTTCTATGGCTGGCTGTGTGTGTGTGTGTGTGTGTGTATGTATATAATTCACTGGTTATGAATCTATTCATCATTTTTAGACTGTCCCAATGACCATGAGAACTACGCCACGCCATATGGACACATTGATGATTATGATGATGATGGTCCATTAGGCGCTCCTTCAGGTGCTTTCAGACCGCCCCAAAAACACAACAAACAATCAGGCCAATGTGCCATACCCAGTGTGCGGTTGATGGCTGCTGCATGTGCATGTCCAGCTCATACCTGCGCTTCCCGTGAAGAAGACATTTTTCCCAGACAGCACCGCGGTGAGGACGGCCGCCTGTTCCTTGTTCAGCTTACGAGCCACTGGGAGGGACAGAGCGGGCTTCTTGCTTGGGTTTGCCCTCACCTGAAACAACAACAACACCAACACAATATTGGATTAGTGGGAATTAAGAAGCATTTTAAAGCCTAGATTGAACATTTCTTCATCAGTCATTAGGCCTACAAAAATTTTTATTTAACATTGCTGAGAGTTTTGCCTTCTCGTGTCCATCATGGTGGGTGAGTTTACTCAGGGGTCAACTTACTGGGCTGAAACCACAATCGCTCCTTGGCCTTTTGACCTGTGGTCCTGGCCCGGTCCTGGTCCCGGTCTTACTACCCCCACCACCAGCATTATTAGTGCGGTCCGAGAGGCCCTTGCTCCGCAGCTCGTTGGCCTTCTGCACGTCCTTCTTTTGCAGGGGGCTGATGGTCTCGAAGCTGCGGGGGACCCCGGCCTTCAGCTTCTCCCGGTCGGTGAGGGGCTTGGTGGTCCTCCAGGCCAGGTGCTTGATGCTCAGGGTCCTGAGGAAGACCTGGAGCCGGTCTGGGGGGCAGTCGGACAGCTGCACCTGGGTGTTTTCCGGGAGGACCTGGACGGTGCACTTCCCGTCCTTGGCGAACTTGGAGAACAGCTTGAAGTCCTTGAGGACGTGGCTCTGGGCCGGGTTGCGTCCGTCCCCGACCCGCAGGACCAGCTCCTGGTGCTCGTTGCGGCCCAGCAGGACGCTGGCCTTGCGGATCACCTGGCGCCGCGTCGGCCGGCCGGCGGCGTCCAGCCGCTCCACCGCCGCGCAGCACTGCAGCTGCTCGCCGCCGTCGCCCCCGTGCATGGCCGGCCCGCTAGACACAACAACAACATAAACAACAACAACAACATAAACAACAACAACAACAACAACAACAACAACAACAACAACAACACATTACTACATGGTCATGCCATTGGAGATAGGAGACTTCACCGAACCGCAGCTGCGCTAGGATTGCTCCTAATCGTCAGACACACACAGTACCACAAAAACATGCGACGACTTATAAACTAATGCAACATTTAGCCTTGAATTACAGTTGCAAGATGGCATGAAGTAATTAACTATAAAGTATAAAGTTATACCTTGGGAAACGTCCTTTGTAACGATGCTCTTTGTAACGTGAACTTGTGTCTGCGGTGTTTTCAAATTGTACCCTGCATGCGGATTCGACCAATGGCTGGCCAGCAGCTTTATCCAATGGGAGGGGAGAGGGATTTAACATTTTAACCAATGAGAGACGAGCATGCCCCGCCCACGCGCCGCAGCTGACCTATCACGAAGGCTGTGTTGGAATGACGTCACATTTCCTTTAAAACCTTTTAAACCACATGGACGTTTGAAAATGTGCTTATTTTCAGTAAACCAACAAATGCAGCAATTAATCTATTAATTATATAGAATATTAATAGATAAATATATATAATATATAATATATTAATATAAAATATATATATATTTTTTTATTATAAGTCTGTAAATATTTTTTTATCGATATATATTATTCTCTTTTACTTTACATTATGGAATAGTTTTTCATGGACGTATTAAAGAGGATTATGTGCATGAGCATTTAACAAATGAAAGGTATGAAGTGACACATGAATCGTGGGAACATGCGGACTACAACAAACGGGAATCGCGTTGATTCATTTGTTTCACGCATGCGCACTGGTGCCGATGATTCACGTAGGGGAGACCTCAATTAGTCCCTGTTGACCTCTGGGGCTCATTTGCTTCACCTTCAGGGTCAGACACACGTGGCAGGTGTGGTCGGTATCCAGGAAACCATTAACCCGCACCCCCCCCCCCAAAAAAAAAAATCAAATCTCATCTAATTAACATTTGCTTCCCAACATGATTCAGTGTTTCGCCTGTATACATAATGACAGAAAAGTTTCCTGAGATAATGCACCTTGCGTGTCAGGGCCCTTAATGGTACTCTTCCGGGGAAACGTCACATGACGTGCAGCGGTTGAGTGGCCTGCCGTCACATGTGGCCATGAGGGCGCGTTGAAGGGAGCACAGTGTGTGCTGAGGGCCGTGTTGTGTGTAAACACCGCGCTCTGATGTACGTGTATACTCTGGATTATCGCCTTCTGGCTTGTCATTTTTACTTCATATTATTAGGCCTTCTTTATCTTACATCTACTGATCGCTGGGAATATATAGTGTGCTAGAGTAGTGTAGGCCTATCTGTGTGCTAAGAGGCCATTTCATACAAGGGATACAGGTACAGTTAGTTAATAGTTAAGTTAATCTTTCATTTTGTCGACAATAATTAGAAACTATTGGAAACCAAAACTTGATCAACACTGTATCTTCACCGGTTTAGTGTTGTGATACAAAATATCAGGTCAAGATGAAATACTTTTACTTTTTGATACTTATGTATATTTTATATATATATATATTTATAAATGTGCTTAGATTGGACACCAGTCCTGTATTCTGTATTATGGGGTGCATTCTACTAACAGGAGATGAGTATCTTGCTCACCACTACAGTCACAGCTGATCTCGGGTCCTTTCACATCACATTTCCAGATTATACATTAGCACGAATTGCAGCATACATTTTAAAGCACAAATGCAAAACATTGGAAGCCCATTATAATGTAAGAAACTAGTTTTAGCATTTTGCATTTCATTCAGGTCATTTATTATAATAAGCGTGTCAGTTTGCTTTTAGGAGAAGTCCTTAGAGATCCTTTAACGGAGAGATGACAAAGTCAAGCTCCTTAAATTACGCATGTTCTCGTCATCTTGAAAATATGAAGGTTCACACACACACACACACACACATAACGCACACACAAACACACAACACACAACACACACATCAATATTTAAATGCCCCATTTTACCTATAGGTTATGGGTACAGTTATACAAGCTGGTTTTATATCATGCAAAATATCGAAGATCTCTCTGAATCTTTATCTACATTTTCTATTTCTTATGTTTAAAAAAAAAAATCTCATTCTATTTCTTTGTCCAGATATTTCACGGTTATCTTACGGTCTTCCATCCTCATGTGTGTTACGGTAGAGGTCCCTTCCCTGGCAGATCCCTGGTGGGAGGTTGCAGTGCATGGAGCCCACTCAGCTGTACCTGTCACAGTAAAGGGCACACACACACACACACACACACACACACACACACACACACACACACACACACACACACACACACACACACAC
>JAOPJH010000131.1:13091772-13104802 GCA_027122575.1 Merluccius polylepis | reverse complement strand
CACACACACACACACACACACACACACACACACACACACACACACACACACACACACACACACACACACACAAGTTTGGTGAAGACCAATCCAGCCGTTACAATCCTGATGCTCAAAAACAAACCAAATAAAGTGCCTCAAGTGTAAACATAGTGCAATGCTTGTCCATAAAATGTCCACAATAAATTCCCCGTAATGTGTACGAGCGATGCAGTGAACAACAACCGCCTCCACCGCCACAAACCAGCTTCTCAAGCGTCGCTCCGAAAGCTTGACTTCCAGGTATGAAGCCCAGATGTTGATGGGATTCACCTGTTCAAATAGTTAAACACCCGCCCCTCTGCCTTTGATACAGCGATGTGTGTGTGTGTGTGTGTGTGTGTGTCCATGTGTGGGCTGCATGTAAACATAATATATTGACAGAAGCCGTTACAGTGGGCCGTGCTTGGCTTTGTGACTACGACAGTGGCGGCTTGTTTTGTTTTTTCCAACCTGGGCCCTGCGCTGTGCCTTTGGCAAGCCATGACAGGAACCCGGCTCTTCTCTCTTCTCTTGCCAGGAATCTGTTCGGTCGTGCGGTTTAGGTGTGTGTGAGCGTCTGTGTGTGTGTGTGAGATTGTGTGTGTGTGTGTGTGTGTTCATCTATAACTGCTAGTATGAGTGTGTTGACTAAAAGAGTAATTGAGTCATTTTTGCCATGAAAGGGAGGAGGGTAATGGTACACACACCCTGACTTTACACACAATGGCCAGACATGTCCACAGACAAGACTGTCATGGGGTGGGGATCAGCCTCCAGAGAGCAGGGTAAACAGCAGGCAAAGTGCAGGTGGCACAGAGAACTGTTAGAAACCAATTACGCGGATGAGTTCGAGGAGTATTTTTCGGCCTTCGCTGCATGCGGTGCGCTGTGCAAATCATTCCAGAAGGGGAATTATTTGCACAGCGCGCTGCAGGCTGACGTTTTCTGGGAATTACTTGCGTAAAAAGCTACCGCTTCAAATCCCCTTACAAGAAACAGAGAAAAAACTGAACAGCAGTTGTTTGACGGCCATTTGTTTAAAAAAGGAAAGAAAAAAAAAAACCTTTCCAATGTCACCAAGTCACCACTAGACCTATTGCGGTATAACGTCAAGTATGTGATGTAAGTGCAAGTACAGTACACTTGGAACCTGAGACCTGGTTTTAGTAAAAGGTGACGCATGTGTTATAATATGATGAATGTGTAATAATGTGTACCCAAGTAAGGAAAAATAGATGGATGAAAAGACACACAAGACACATCAATCATTAAAAAACAAAAAACTTGAAACAAAAAAAAACAAAACAACATATCATGGTAGTTAGAAAATGACAAGTAAAAAAAGAAAATACTGATTTATTCCCAGACTTAAGCACGGTCGTAACAGTCTTGATTGAGTAAGGCTGAATCTGAAACACTAAACCAACTCTGACACCCTGAGCTCCTCGGCAGAACATTTGAGGTACATAGCCCTTGATGGCCGAGGCCTGGTCCCAATTTATCTTAAGTCGTAATTTATCAATGAGCGCCGCTGCCCAGCCGTCTAAGGTTACGCCCAGGCCTCAGAGGGGTTGGAAGGCATGGGAGATTAAATGGGGAGGCCAAATTGAACATTGCTATAAATACCTGGTTTATTTGAAGAAAAATGATACTTTCCTTCTCTGAAGCCAACAGGTTAAGGGCCAGAGAATAACACCTGATATTTCTTCGACATTTGTTTGTTTTGTAAGTCCCAGCTGCTTGTTTAGGGACATGAGAGAGCGTCAGAGACAGAGAGACCGAGAAAGAAGGACCGAGAGACAGAGACACAGACAGACACACAGACACACTCTGGTTTCAGCCTGGGGTGTACAAAGCTGCCATGCTTTAGGCGAGAGGAGCTGAGTGTGTATGAACCTCTACGGATTACTAAACCTGCTGGGATGGAGGAAGTGGAGCTCTCCTTGATCAAAGCACAGATGTCATGCCATTTTTTTCTTGTACCTCGACAGCAAAATCGGTACAGTCAGCAGTATCCAGCATCAAACACAACATGGGAGCTGTTTGTTCTATATGAGCTGACTGGGCTGAGCGGAGTCCTCTGGCTGTCCCTGCAGCAAAGATTTTACACTGTGGACTGACCGCTGCGTGTGTGTGTGTGTGTGTGTCCGTGTCCCGAATGGACGGACCCACACACGCACAAACACGCACACACAGGGAAGTGTTGCTACCCTGGATGGCGGTGTGCATCATCTGGGTTGTGGTCGGACAGGAAATGGCTGTTTCCCTTCACGTGCGACAGCTTTACGGTCACATTGGTCTTGGGTTATTAGATTTAAAGTGTGCCCAAAAGGCTGTGCAACGCCCATAAACGCACCTGTTAAAACAACGCTAATCGGTCGAGGTAATTGTTTGTGCAGCCTGAAAAAGCCAGAGGAGCTGCATCGAGGGTCGAGCCCGGTCGCTGGCCCTCCATGTACGGTTACAAGTCGTGTGTTGCGCTTGGCCATCCCACACGCCGTTCGTCTTTCAGCCACAGCGCTCATCAGTGGGAGAAAACGCAGGCACTGGGTTTATTCGCTGAATAACAAAAATGGAACGGGAAAATAAACAGACACTGATTTTCTCTGGATGTGGAATCGGGAAGCGGTCGGGATTAAAACGACCCATCAAGCACAATCCTTTAACCTGATAGTTTAGACGGTTGCAGTGAGTTAAGGTATACAGACTGGAGACTAATCTGTAGGGCCGGACGCATTCCTCAACTTCATTGAAGAAAAAGAACTGCAATTGTCTATACGTGTGCTTGTATACGCGTCAAGTTAATCAGAAGCTAAGGGTGCTTTTACATGATTGGGAGGACTTGGAACAACAGCAGTCACTAAACACAACTCTCCACATCTCCAGCTCTCTCCAGCGGCCCGCTTTCCTTGGCTCGTGGCCAGGGTCCCCCGTCGGCCCTCTCCCCCATTAGGGATGTCGTCCAGGAATGAACGATGGCTCTGGGGCCAAAAAACAAAACAACAATCTAATTTGGTTTTATTATCCTAGCCTGATCCAAGGTGACGAAAAAGTGCAGTGTCCTGTCAAGGGGGTCGGCGATTTATTGGCAGCGCTCCGGAGACCAGCGTCGGACAGGAAGGTAAACTAATCCTAATGGGTTGACAGGGCCCAGTGTGCTACAGCAGCGAGACAGAGAGGTAGACTTTAAATGAAGAACGACCACACTCTCTTGACTCACAGTGGGACAGCGGGTAACAAAGATGGCCCCTGTGGTGTAAAAGGTCCCCTTGTGTTAGCTCCCAGAGTCAGCCCACTCCCAGGGGCTTGTGGTACTGAATCTCCAAGCTTCATAGTGGGGGGGGTTTCACCCCAGAGAAGCCAGCGTGAAACAAGACTTGGGACTGATTGACTACACGAGTTAGCAAAGTCCAAGCGCGTGTCATTTACACTTAAGCGCCTGGCCAGTGGTCAGCTGCCATAAAAACAGGTGCAGGACGTGCCAAGAAGTCATTGAAGTAAACAGGCTTTCCCACACAGAGGGATACAGGCTGGTGTGTGTGAGAGTTTGTTCTAGGGTTGATGCTGTATAAATTATTGACATGACTTAGCCCCCAGATAAGCAATTTTCACAACCTTTGTTAAGCCAAACTTAAGCTCCAAATCGTGAGTGCCAAAAAAAAGTACCAATTTGGCTTTGTTCCAGAATTAAACTAGTCATGGTGTTGAGCAGCAGTGCATTTCACAAACAGACAGTGTTTTCAGGAATAGAAACAAATAAGCGCCACCGAAACACTGCATGACAAAAATGCATGGAAAATGAATGACGAACTACAGGCTGTTGTAGTGAATGCAGAGCTTCCTGTACTTCAGAGTCTTACAGTAAAGTGCCTTAAAGTGCTAGGCTTAGACTGAACACCAAAAACATACCATACGGGAAGATCAGTAAAAGGATCCAAAAAAAAAAAAGATGGAAAAAAAAACATGTAAACCAAGAGAGATTAGGACGACTAGCCTCACACAAAAATAAAAGTTGATGAGAATAAAATCACCCAAGCATTGCAATACCCAAACATAGAACAATAATCTCCTCATGAAAAATATACAAATGGGAACACAAAGACCAGGCAAGCCACGGTTCCTAATTGACGATGTCCCAGCAAGTGATTCACACAGCTAACCCATATGTAAACAGCAATATGTGTCCAAGACCTCCCCCCTTGCTTATCTCTATTGAAGGGATCTGAGATCATAACAAGTGATGTGCAACACTCCTAAAAATACCATACGAATAAGGCCGGCCAGGGAAGGTGTGTGGAAAAGCACTTAAATTCAAGCTGCTCATAAACATACCAACATTACATGCATTCTTTGGGCTTTATAGTGGATATAGGCAATATAAAACTATGAATATAATCTACCGTAGCTGCATTATCCTGCTGCAAAATCCCTAACAAAACAAACTGGATGAATTCTCACACTTATACAACCTTACTTTATAGTCACGAGACATGGACTTGGCGCTTCTTGTCACAAATTAAAGGCTTGATAATAAATAAACATTGACACAAAACTACTGAAACAAAATGAGCCGTTCTTTTCGGTTAATTTCTAAATCTAGCAGGTTTGCTGTCAAATGGAGCAAAAACTAAGAAACAGAATTTGAGTAAATGAAGGATTATGAGTTTGTAATGTTCCACACATGCGTGCCTGGTTCTGGTTCTTATAATGATCCAGCCTTATTTCAGCAAACTAGTCAGCACTCTGCAACAATGTTTTCAACCTCACGTTTCTGAGATTTCTTGAGCAAAATGTTGACATTTAAACCGCTCATCATTCTCTAACAACAGATCTAATGGCACCATAGTCACTTCTGTAAAACTCACTTTTTTATATATATATTTATATATATATATATATGTCAATGTATATGTTGACATATTTGCGATATTTCATCATACACCCTTTCCCTCATCCGGTTTCCTACATCCTCAATGGCAGTTGAGGATGTAGTTGTGTTTGATGTTTACGCAGTAGACCTGACAGGAAGCCCGAAAAAGGTCAGCCAAATTCCGGAAGCGAGACCTCCGAGGCAATTAAGAAAGGAGAACGGCAGCCCTGAACTGCTAACGATCACAATTAAGGTCGTCTGGTGGTAATTACAACTGTGTACATGTTGTACTTGAGGAGTTTACATGTCGCTGCATCTCACCACATAAGTGCTCCACTGAGCAGGAACCATTTCAGCCAGGAGAGAGAAATGGGCTTAGAGCTTTAGCAGACTAAGTCGTGTTTCAGCGACGCGATGGACTGAAGTTGTGGTGGTCTACCTCGGTGCCGATATTCCCTTTTGTTCGGGAAAGGAATCTAAAGCATTCGCCAATTTGCCTCCGCTTCTCTTGACTCATACCACGACCTCTGCCCCTGTTGGGGGTCACTGAAGTCCGACTTTTCTGCCGGTCTCGGCGAGGTTATCCGGTGTGTGAAACCTATGTCTTCACACTCCCATGATGGAAAACAGGGGAAACAATGGGAACACTTGACAACGGTCCGACCCCGATGGGGAGGACTTCAACATGCGACCTGGGGGGGGGGCCAATGGGCACTCAAGAGCCCGGGAGAGGGCGGAGCCTCAGTCCAAACCAGACCAGGTCCCGCCGGTGAGAGGTAAAGACCATATAGGAACCGAACAAATGGTTCTCTGTTGTCCGGGAGGGTTACTGTGCTCTGAAGAAAGCCGCACAACACGAGGAGTATGCAGTGTTAATCAGAGGTTATCTAGGTGAATCACGATGAAATGCGACACTGATGGTAATCAGGGACGACCAGAGAACCATGTTAGTCACTTGGTTCATGTTCCTAATCCATGTTTACAAGCGTGTAAATGTTTATGAATGCACATATGCATGCAGGGATGGACAGATGTTGGGGGGGGCGATACTACTTTGGTTGTGCTACCTATACATCCCTGCAGAAAGGAAAACAATCTTGTATTTTTATATGCATAGTTCCCCCAATTTGGTTACCAGCCACCGCCTATTTTCAATGCATTTCGCTGTATTATATAAATAGATGTATAGATGGAGAGACCACTGTGCAATCCATCAATCTGGGCTATATTTATCTTCATAATCAGGTACATTTGTTATTCATAACACAATATTTAGATAAGCCCTCTTCCCTCCCCCACCCCTTCGGGAGTCAGTATTCCTTAAGGTATTTTCTTAGAGGAGAACATGGCTCTCCCTTCAATCCAACCCTCTCCATCCGTCCTGTCCGTCTTGGCTGTGGAGAGCAGCGAGAGCTCCCTGTAAACAAACAGGAGAGCTAGGACACCGGCACTCCACCCTCACCCTGTTGTTTACCACCGGCTGTATATCCTCCACTGACCCTGTTTGAAAAGACCCCGGCATATACAAACAAAGGTCCCTGTGTATGCATGTACACGGGTGTGTGTGTATGGGTGGGTGGGTGGGTGGGTGGGTGTGTGCGTTATGTGTGTTATTGGTACATGAAGACAAAAATCGCACACATGCGTACGACTGACCGGTTATCGTTTTTTTTCCATCTGTAAACAAATTTCAACTGGGCAATCAACCACACGTTTACATGCGTGGGGCCCGACTTTTATGTCAGAATGACATGTTGTATGTTGCGTATATGTGTAAGGTCTTTATGTAGATTTGTTGGGACTTTAGGGGGATTACGGAGTTGGACGTCTCCGATTAGAGTGGCAGACGTGATTGTGCTAGGAGGCCTATTCTGTACCACTCCACAAGCTCCTCATTTGCACACCCGGAAGAGGTCTTTAGTGGGACTTCAACTGCAAGGTTTTTTTTAGAATGATGAACTGTCCGCAAGCTTTGGTCTTAACTTAGGCTCAAGTCAACTGTGTGTATGTATATGTATTCATGTGTCTGTGTGTGTGTGTATGTATTCCGTTTGTAGACATGCGTGTGTGTGTGTTTCTGCGTGAGAGGAAGAGGATTCAGTGGGAGGATGCAGCATTCATGTTTGCGCAAGTGTACAAAAACACTAAATAAAAGATTGGGAAACTCCCTCGCTAATTTGGATTCTCTATAAGCATCCAAATGTGTGCAACTGTTGCTGCTATATTCCTGGAAAGGGAGAGTGTCTAGAGAAAACCTGGTGGATTCGCATGCAACCGCCTCCACGTGAAAAGTGAAAAAGAGTGCATCCTTTTCAAAACATAGTGCAGGAGAAGCTGATGAAATACAAGGCCTCACATTGCATTGCACTCACCTGTTAGTTTCCCTGTTGCACAAAAGGCCCTTTCCCACCGGACGTGGCAATACTACAAATTAACCAATCACCCACCCACGAAGCTAAGCTAACTTTTCAAAGTCACACTAAGTGACTCACTCCTGTGATTGACTGCATAGCGAGAGCCCTGCCGCTGTGCTGGGAGGATTAGCTGACCCGGGTCTACTAAAGCGTATCGCTTTCTAAAGCCAATTGTCTCTAAAACCTTTATTGATGTATACGTGCCGGTGGTTACCGCCGTTATCCGCATCGTAAGTGATCACAGGAAGGGGATGACAACACAATGGAGGATGGACTTGTGTCTTGCAGGGGGGGGGGATCTGTACACACATGCCTGCGTGTAAGCATGTGTACAAAAAAAAAAAAGACCAGACAAGCGCGGTTATCTCTTTTATTGCTGGGATTATGTCACCGCATTAGTCTTAAGACAACCTATGGTGCTGCTGTACGCTGTACAAGTCGACCAGCAATAGAGCTAGGATTAGAGACATTTAAAACGTGTCTTTAGATCGTGATGCTCCCTGACACTCAACATCCTGTTTCTACTGTAAACACAGAAAACGTTGCCAGGGTAGCAAAGGGTAGTTCAAAAAAAATAATCATTCAGCATCTACCTACCTACCTAAAAGGAAACTACTTCCCATGGTTTTTTATTTACCAGCGCAGGAGTAAACACGTGTAAAGGTTAGCCGGGCGGAGTGCGAGTTCCCCCCCGGAGGCACCGCGTCCCTGGGTATCATTTTTCATCAGGAGGTTTTCACAACAATGATGGGCCTCATTTGTCAAGTGACAAACTTTCTAATAGGGCGCTTTAAACTCCATCCACTAACACACTGGTGACAAACTGGAGAGAGAGGAGTCACAGTCCCCCTGGGAGCCATGTGAACAGCCGCTACCATCAAGGTGCATCGGCTCGATGGCATCACACAGCTCTCACAAACAGCGACCACAGTAGAACGCAAAAGGAGGATAGGATAACATGTCAAAAGAGAAGAGAGTAGCATTACCAGCCTATTGTCGTCAAACTAAACGATTGATGTTGCAACAACAAGCGAACATAACGGCAGGAGGGGAGTCGATTTTGAGTGTGCGCAGTGAACCAAGCATTTACCATTTTGCTACCTCGATGCAATTTAATCTCCCCGGCGACGGTAAGGTAGTTGGGGCAGCTGGTCGCGCAGATCCACGTTTTCAGCGATGACCCCCGGGTTACAGGCAATTAAAAAGGAATATAAATAAGGAGCATACCTCTGCTCTCGCTAAATGTTTCTGAGAGCCAAAGAGGGCCACCGCTCGTCACGCGTGGTGGCTCCCAGAGCACTAATTGCTATTTATACCAAACACAAACACCTTTTCAATCACCGTGCATACGTACAGGCCGACGAGAACCGGCCGCTCAGTGACAGTTATATTAATTGCTTTTAGACCACGCTGATGATTAGAAGGTGATGGCGGTGATCATAACACTTCCAACACCTCCATTTATATGGAGAGAAATGTCTCATGCCACCGCCATATGGTTTGAAGAATACTGGCACACATGACATGAAATTACAAAAAGAACCGTCTCCCATTCTTTTAACTTCACGAGGACTTTGAAATAGTAAAAACAAAAAGAGGTAAAACTAAAACACTTGAAATGGCTGTTGACAATAAGACTGTTGCTTTTAGTAAGTCACAAAATGAATCCAGTCCTTGAGTTTAGATGAATTGCTCTACTCCTAAAGACCAAAACAAGACCAAGAATGGGGAGAAAAAAAAAACATACCTTTTTCCAAAACATAATCGTGGAAATGCTAGTTCCTGTGCATCCGTCAGTCTCTACATCTACAACGCCATCGTCTTGGCACAGAGTGTCCCCCCACTCCTAAGCCCTTGATTCAACTCATGAGCACAACATTCTTCCATCCATGGCAGATCAAAGAGTGTGAGTCGGACGCCAGGGGCCAGATCAATTATCCCGGTCGGCCATTTTCACTGTCCTTTCCATCTGATAGAACCCCAGCAATCTGGCCCCTTTCAAATGGCACCAGTGCAATCAGCAAGCCCAGGGAGACATTTTACTACAATTGACTTCACCGTTTTATTTTCCCCCTCTTAACATTTGCTTTGCTTTTATTCTCATCTCTGACCCAAACTTATCCCCTGGCAGGGTTCCTACAGGTTTCTTCAAGTCAAATTCAAGTCTTTTTAAGACCTTTTTAAGACCATTTATATCAAAAATGAATACCTATTTCTCTGCCTATTTCACATCCCTACCGGCAAAGAAAAATTAAATCCTTGAATTTCAGAGTATTCATTTATTTAACAATGGGGGATTATCACGCTTCCGGGTTTCATGGGCGGGGCTTGTCAACTTTGTGCATGTCCACTTCCGGCGCAGTTCAACAATGGCGGAAACGAAGGCTTTGTTCCACTTTGTAAATCGAACAAACAACGCCAACCCTACTTATGTTTCCATGGATTCCCGACTGAATTGAGTCAAAGGAAGAAGTGGATTAAAGCGGTTAGCCGGGATGAAGGGCCAAACTTTCAAATAAAACAAGGTAGCACGTTTGTTTGTAGCCGGCACTTTAGTGAATCAGACTACACTAGTGCAAGCATGCTAGCATTAGCTGACGTGGCTAAATTTACTAACCGGGGTCGAATCAAGCGTCTGAAAATCGGGTCGGTGCCCTCCCATTTCCAGTGGAACAACTGGGGACTGCCAATAAGAGAGTCCGCTTATAAAAGAGCATCAACTCGCTTAGGCCATGACGTTTGCCCAGCCCTTCCTCTGGAGCAGCCCCTGCCATGTGAGGAAGAGGCGATGGAGGAGGTCGCAGCTTCGGTGGTGAAGACAGAACATGATTACGGTTCTGCTCCTGAACCAGGTATGTCAGTGTTTGCAGGTGTTCTGAAATGCTGGCCTACCTCCTCATGATGACCTACCAGTACCCCATACTGTGCTTAAACCATAGTTAGCACACCCTGTCAGGTAAGAAATGTCTATCAGGATGTGTGACCAAATATAATAATACGGGTTAATATGGGTAGTAGGGCATTCTGATAGACATTTCCTACCTGACAGGATGTGCTACATATGGTTTAAGCACAGAATGGGCTATTTGTAGGTCATACCGAGGAGGTAGGTCAACTTTTCAGAACACCTGCACAAAATGTTTAGTCTTATTGATGTCCCAGCATTTGACCAATACCACAATGCGAAAAGCTTCATCACAAGTACAAACGTTGCATTTTATATCTTACTTGATTAAACGTAAAGGTGAATATTGAGCTAAAAAAAGCTATTTCATGTAGCTTTAGAGGTCCAACCTACTTCCAATATACAAGTCACAGACAAAATCTGGGTCAGATGTTTTCATTTTTTCTCTCATCTCATACAGGTGCACTGGATGCTGCTGCTGCACGCATACAGCAATTGGAAGACCAAATCAAGGAGATGACAACAGAGCTGTCACAGCTGAAAGTGGATCAAGTGCATTTTCACAGATTTTGTGTCTCAGACAAGGACATCCTTTTTTACACAAGATTCACGTCAAGAGCTGTTTTTTGTGACTTCTGGGAGGCTATTCAACCATCTGCCTCCATGTTGGTTTATTGGTCGAAAGCTCAGAAAAGGGGACAAACATTTGAACCCATTTCTCCCAGTCCAACGCGTAGACTGCAACTGGTCGATGAGATTTTTCTCTTCTGCTGCCGAGTTGCTGCAGGCCTGCAAGAGAAGGTGCTGGCTGACATGTTTCAGGTCAGTGTGTCCACTGTCTCCCGTGTTGTTATAACGTGGGCCAACTACCTTTACCTGCTCCTTGGCTCCCTTCCCATCTGGATGAGTAAACAGCAAGTCAAGAACACCATGCCAAGCAAATTTGTGCAATACAGTCCAGATGTTCGGGTAATCATCGACTGCACCGAGGTGCGATGCCAGAATCCATCATCCCTCACTCTCCAGTCAGAGGTTTTCTCGTCGTACAAAAACACGACAACCTTTAAGGGATTAATTGGGATTGCCCCATGTAGTGCTGTGACTTTTGTGTCAAGTCTCTTCACCGGCTCCATCTCTGACCGAGAGCTGACTGAACAAAGTGGACTGCTCGACTTACTGGAGCCAGGAGATGGCTGCATGGCAGACAAGGGTTTCACCATCGAGAAGCTGCTAGCTGACCGCGGGGCAATGCTGATTATACCACCCTTCAAGATGACAGGTAGGCATGAAAGGAATGAAAATTTCAAATTAAAACTGTGACAAAAATGATAATCATTAAGATGTGCAGACAAATGTTTAAAAAGTACTGAGGCGCTCACTGAAATAATAGAAATTAACTTATTTTATCTCTTACCACAGCGCAGTTCACCAAAGAGGATGCTCTAAAAACACAAGCTATTGCCCGACTTCGAATCCTCGTGGAAAGAGCAATACGCAGAGTCAAGGAATACCGCATCTGGGAACACACTCTCCCTCTAACCTTGTCTGGGACAGTCAACCAGCTGTGGACCGTCTGCTGTGTGATGACCAACTTCCAGGGACCACTTGATTTAAAAGGCTACATCCCTGTTGAATAGTGTTTCCCCCGATCACATGCATTTAACTGTATACTGAAAACATTGCATATATTGAATGAGATGTTTATATTGAATGAGATGTTTATAATTGAATGAGATGTATATATTGAATGAGATGTATATATAATTGAATGAGATGTATTTATAATTGAATGGGATGTATATAATTGAATGAGATGTATATATTGAATGAGATGTATATATAATTGAATGAGATGTATATATAATTGAATGAGATGTATATAATTCATTCAATTATATACATCTCATTCAATTATGTCTATTATTGAATGAGATGTGTATAATTGAATGAGATGTATATATTGAATGAGATGTATATAATTGAATGAGAAGTCATTCATCTATAATCAATTCTGAAGGTCAGGCCATCCTGAAAATAATGTAAATATGTAATGTAAATAATGTACACAGAATAGGGAATTAATTAAATCCTTTATTCATTCATTTCCTTTATTCATTGTTCATTTGAAGATACACATTCATATATGTACCAAAGAAGTACAGGTCCACCTTCTTTTTCATCTCTTTAAACATTTCATCATCCCTCCAGACTCTTTCGACTGTGAAGTCTCCCTCAGTGTCTGTTATAAAATCGCACCAACTCAACCAGTTACTGCCAATTGACCTTGAACCTGCCAGTGGTATTTATGATTCTGCTTCAGTTTTGCCTGACCATTAACCATTTTTACATGTCTTGCCTCAGAAATGCTAGAGATGTCTGGGCATTTAACTTCAGCAAGCCCAAAACACTGAATGGCACTAGGGTCATATACCCTTGCATCGGGGCTAGCCCCGAGGTGAGGAGCATCGGGGTGGATAACAAATCCACAGCGTGAGACATTTACATTGAAATGTTTTGAATATTGTTCCAGCACCTGTGGCTCGCGTTCAAGGCCCCTTTTCATGGCGGGAGTTTGGCGTACTCCCTTAAGTATCCGCCCTGCCAGGGTCTGACCAGAAGACATCCCTTTCACATGGCTAACCTCATAGAACATACTAGCTGTCACTCTAGGCTTGCGTAAAGCTTGCCATAATGGGCACTCAGACTGCTTACGTGTCTGCTCCTCTCTCTCAGCTGCCATCTTGTGTGTCACAGTTAAGCTGTCCAAATGGAGAAACTGTTGGGAGTTTGGGTCAAAGTTTGGAAAAGTAGTGGGAAATG
>JAOPJH010000131.1:13038110-13048340 GCA_027122575.1 Merluccius polylepis | reverse complement strand
ATCGTCTTTAATAATCGCGATTACAATATCAATCAAAATAATCGTGATTATCATTTTTGACATAATCGAGCAGCCCTTAGCTCAGGGCATGACTTGTGTACACACAGTCCCAGATTAAGTCCTAGCTTAGGGCATGACTCATGTAATGATTAATCATTGATTAAGCGCTCTAGCTGCATTGTGATCGCATCTCAACATGCAAATGCACTTCGGTGGCAACAGGTAATCCAAAAATACAATTGGCATTGACGTAGATTCAAATCAGAATATGAATGTTCAGAGACATTGATGGTCAAGCCGTGTCAGAAAAATTAAGGCCCCATTAATTCTGTGGTCCGGGAGGACCTGGACCACAGCGCTGCGGTCCAGCGACGGGTGCCACATAAAACCGCAGGTTCTGCTTTTCATGTAAATTAACCTTGTGTAATAAGTGCTGCTTCCGAATGCCCTCACATGTGGAGAGAGGAAGTATGATGGATGATAACTTCCAAGATGACCGCCATGACCACAAAGGATGGAGTAAATGTGATATAGCTCACTGGTTGTCAAACCATGGGTTTTGGCATACCTACCAACACCCCCAAGATTTTAGCGGGAGCATCCCTATTTGTAACCCCTTCTCCCGCTGTGCTCCCGATTGGTAATTTCTCCCGTTAATCTCCCAATTCCATAGTTTCAGTAATTTCTCAGTTTCTGTGTGGGATGTGTCGTGGTACCTGGCGACCCACCCCAGAGGCGAGCATGCGCAAACGACCCTGCCTGACGTGCGTCACTGCGCTCGCTCCCTCCACTCAGTTTGCCGCTGAAATTGGACAAAGCTACAGGTCCGCCACTCTGCAGAGTGTAGTCCTGCATCATTTCATCCTCATTCAACCAGTGTTCATATGAGATAGCTGTCACTGCTTAAGACCAGTCAGTCAGTCAGTCTCTGTCTCCGTCTCAGCTATGAATTAAGACCAATTGAAATTAATTTTACTTTCAGATCCTTGTATTTATTCTATTAACTGGTGTAGGGCTATATGGCGGCAGGGGCGTTGATCTGTCCAAACCATATAGGATTGTGTCTTTTTGCCTGCCAGAGTGGGGAAAAATGTTTTACCGACCAAGCAATTGTTTTAATATGTAATCCTGATTTTTTTGGCCTGCAATTCTATCCTAATTTGACATTTGTAAGATCTTTTTAGTGGGATCCACGTAGCGTCAGACAACAATCTAGTTAATGGTGGTTGGCTGGTTAATATAAAGACAGGGATTTAGTCATTTGTGAGTGAATGTACTGTGAGAATATCAGCTTTGAGTTGACTGCGCCTGCCTCTGTAGGAGACAATTAAGATTTTAAGACGGCTCCCGTCTTATAGTGGCATTTCATTTCCTGGCTCATTTCCAACTAATCAGGGCATCTCACCCCTGATTGTTTCAGGGAATCGATCTTGTCTGTCAATCACAGGTGCGTGAAATGCAATACTTCTCAATGGTGGAGAAACGTAGGGAGGGAGAGAGCAGAGAGGGAGGGGACGTTATTTTGGGTCATTTAGTTCTTGCCCTCTTCCGCTCTCGTCTGCTCACTCTTTAAAACTCTGGAATCTGACCTACAGCAGCTTTAGGAAACGACTGTAGAGAAAGAAGAAAAAAAAAAAGTTGTTGTCTTACCAGCTTGAACCGGGGCAGTGGGATCGCCGAGAGGTCAATGGGTCTACGGTCGGTGAGGGAGACGAAGCGTGCCTCCAGCACCGTGACGGCACACAACACGTGCACCCACCTGCGGACAGACACGTGGACGCACACGCACACGCACACACACACAATCCAGTCGTGTTAGAAATTTGAAGAAAAAACATGTTTTGAGAGAGAGCGTGCCAAAAAGAAGGCCATCACCCAACGGCCTTCCGCACATAAGGCATTACAGAATGATGTGCTTGAAAGGCTGGGAAATGTATACATTATACATTCTGGTGGCATTTCCTGTGATTAGTACTGATTGATTTCTTCCTACATTTCAGAGACCAGGGGAGACCCCAAGGGGGGCTGTGGTTCCGGGTTGCTGCTGGACAGATATATAAAGAATATTTAGCATATTAAGAATGTTCCCGGGTCTGAATGGTCAACATCCATTCAGTACTTGCGCTTGGTGTAATAGTACCCCCGTGGGGGCGGTGCCCAGTGGAAAACGGTGAGTTCAGTTTTTCCCAGGCTGTACCCAGCCATTGTGTACTGTACACATGTTTATTAGTACACACCTTCAGGGATGCAAACACATATCCATATCCAAAGTGAAAAAAACTAAAATCTCAATGGTGTGAAGGCAATGTCGTAACCATAGGCAGATTATGAAACCATGGGCCTTCTGTTGCTAACTATTTAGTTATACACCAGGCTAGGAGTTTATAAACTAACGTCATTTTAATCCATTTATTGTATTTGATGAGTTAATATTACAATAAAGTGAAAACTAGTGAGTACCGCCGTTTAAAAGGAGGTCCCAGAGGAGATTTTATTTGTGCTCTTCCCAAGTGAAAACCTAACCCCAGCGATAACACAGAATAAAACAAGAATTTAGTCTCATCACTCTGAGGTGAAAAAAATTATATTTTAAATTGCCATGGAACATATTTAAGATGAAGCGTTTTATTCATTTTAGTTTGTTGCACATGTACAAACGAGTATAGCTCTCTGCTACACGCGTCAGACTGGCTCTGAGTCCGAGTGGCGCTAACTGATTGTTTGTGTATCTGTATCTATGCTCTGTATACGGAGAGGTCCCAGATGCCTCGGCACGATTTTGGAAGGTTGACTGATGATCATCAGTCATGTCATATTTCTACATAATAGAAATGGTTCACTCGCTTAGTTACTCACTGCACTGTTATATGTAAATAACATGATCACTTGTTGCTTGATGTATTTATATATCAGGCCACTTCTGTTGAATGTTAATGACATGATCAGTTAGATTGATTTATGGCTGAGGCCATTTATTTGGTTTGGAATTTATCCTTTGAGGTGAAGTGATTTACTGAAACAAATACATGAAGAACAACAGGTCTAATGTAGAAATGTATGAACTGACTGCCCTAGTTTGTTGTAGATGAACAAATAGTGAAATAGTGAACACTCTTTATGCACAGTATTAAGGGAATAGTGTTGTTTTTTATGTTCACATGCTTAAATGCGATAATTACTCTACCTCTTTTCCAGCTCCCCTCAATTTTCAATTTCAATAATCTGGCCCTCATAAAAAAGTAGTTGAATAGCCCCGACCTCAAACTACACGACATTGTACAATAACCTACTTGTCATTGTTGGCTCTCTGTAGAGCGCCACCCCTCAAGGAACATAGACAGCAATCCTGCAGGGAGAACGAAATGTTAAGATTCATATTAAGTCATATGAAGCGATTTGGATTACATGCTCTGCTGTTGTCATATTGCTCATTCAAAGGCATCAGGAAGGCAGGTGTATGAAAAGGAGAGGATTGTGGGAAAACGGTTATTTAAACTAGGTAGTCTAGTCATTGACGTGTTACTTGAGACGTGTTTGGACACTGCGTGGCACCCACTCCATTGTTTTCCAATGGAGAAAGCGCACATCTCAGCTCAACCCCATTTCAAGTGATTGTACCTCAGACTCTGCAAGCATCACTTACCTTTATGTGGATATTTTCCCCACGTATATATATGCCAATTTTCTATAATAACTGCGGAAATACGCCTTGTAGACCTCTCTTCTTCAACCCATTTTCCTGTCTCTCGTTACTGCCCTGTACATAAAAAGGCACAAAAAAGCCTATACAAATATACCTAGATCGATGCCAGCCAAACCCTACGCATTCTGAATAAGACTGGGTGTGTCAGTGTCAGTGCCCCATTTCATCTCGAACACAATGAAATTTGATTCGAAAATGTGTTTAAGGCTGAGAATTTCCTGACGGATGGGCGGGTGTTATCACCACAGTTACAACCCACGCTAACTGTCATTCTTGTTTCAAAGCTCGTACACGTCTTTGAGCGTGAGCGTTGTGATGAGCGATGCAAATTTATACGTTTTCCGAGAAACTTAACCCTCTGTCGGACACGGCCATCAACATTAACCGCTGCCCAGACTGGGGGTGCACACATCCACACGCTGTGCCACAGGGCACCTCGACGTCACGGAAAGAACGGGAATTGGGAGCAGAGTACAACATTCACAAAGTGGTTTATGGAGACTGGCAAAAAACAGATTTTACACCTGTTTTTTTTCTGAATCCTGTTATTAATTTAGCAACGGCACTTTGAACAGCTCACAAATTTAAACAAAGCTAACCTGTCATTCAGCAGACAGAGACAACTTCCCCTTGAAAGGAAGAAACGTTATACCATTTTTTTTTATGCCACAGACGTACACAGCCCAAGGAGAGTCTAATTCAAATGATCACAGTCAGGGTGAACAGGAAGGAAGCGTCATTTCAAAACACCAAACTCATTTATATACTCATAATTATTAATCGCCATGAAAACCGCCAATGAGAACAAAAGCTGCAGATTGTAGAGCAGCAGTATAAGGACCGTCTCACTCGCATGACCCCCTCACATTTCTGAGCGCTGCGGTCAACTTGAGTCCAGTAAACACTGGGTCAAAGTGCTGCTTGGCGGCTGGTGTGCTGGAACTCGATCACAACGGGTTGGGAGAATAGTGGGGCCTCAGTCTGTTTGCTTAAGAACAAAACTATTTCAACACAACTTGTTCTTTGCCTTAAAATGTGAGATGCAAGAGGAGAGATCTCATGACTATATTGCTACCTGTTGCCATTTCAATGGCACAACAACACATAGCATTACTTAAGGCATCTTTAATGCAATTTTCAGGCTGCTCTGACAATGGAGAATTTTGTCAAGGACAGCAATTTATCAGATATGGTTCCAACTGAAATTATCACAAAGTTTACACACATTCATGCCCAACCGTACACACAAAAACCTAGACCATCCTGTGCTCAGTGCTCACTTCTCTTTAAACAATTACTTTATGAATTAAATAGTTTACTAAATCATTCCCTGCAAGAATTAAACAGAACAATACAGCCATCTCCAATAAGAGATGATCTTGAAGTAAAGCCCAATCATAAGATATCAATATTCTCCACGTGTCATGTCGATTTAAAAAACCAATACCAATACCGGGCCGAGAGTAGCTTGGCTTAGCATTGTTTGTGCCCGTCTAGATTCCTTTACGTTCATGTTAATCTGACATCCAGCAGTCCTACTATGTTATAGCAGAAAGTCTGGGGGGGGGGGTTAAGAAACTGTTTCCTATTTCTTTACAGAAATCTTTTGCACAAGTGGATGAAGCTTTCAGAAGGGGCTTTAATACTGTAAGTGTATTTCTACAGTGTTGATTTGAATGCTTTACAGACACTTTTTTTTTTTTACAGTTTACCACTGCTGGCCGAGTTTGTATTCGCCAATTACACGCTTACAGATCCCCACCTCTAGCAACACGATTGGTTGAAACAAATATGAAGTGAAAGAAAGTGAAACTCTTCTACCATCAGATATGAATCTATATGAAACTAAAGTTAGATTAGATTAATCTAAAGTCTGATTCGTGAGACTAGGTTCATGTTGAGAAACCAACCTCCATGGTGGCACCAGCTTCACAGCGGGCACACAGCCAGTGGTCTAGCTCCGCCTCCTCTCCTGATACGCCGTAACAACCTGGGCAGAAAGGGAACAGGAAGGAACTCTAGAGTCATACGCTCATATGTTTCTATTGGCTGTCCTGCCATTGATGGGAAATAATGCCTGCGCTACAAAACATTGTTGGTTCAAATCCAAATGACCAGCTAGCTGATCCCTATTGGATTCTCACTTGCGCACATTATGGCTAACCGATGCTACAGCGGGCCTGCGTGTGATGAAGGCTGAATGTCTGACTGGTTGACTCGCTGGAGGGCAACGCAAAAGGGAAATCAATAAACCAGCTAAATACCTAATGGCCGCGCTCAGCGCCACTCCAAACCAGTGTTGTCACACAACACCAGGGGCCGAGTGAACGCTCCCACCTAAAACTAAACCCGCTCAATTTAATTAATCCGGAACCAAAATCAAAGAATGATCAGCAAACCTTTAGCATTATGCATGTTTTTTTAACAAGGTGAAAAACTGATTTTGTATCGTTTTTCAGCTGCTCGGTCAGTACATAAGCAGTACAGAAGATTGTGATTCCTATAGCTACTCCATACTTTTTTTTAAACTGCAGCACTTTTGCTCAACCTCACCTAGAAGTCTCTTTGGATAAAATGACCAAATGTCAATCTAAACATTTATCATCTCTCTCTTACTGGCGTGTACCCGGACGCAGCACTGGGAGCAGCTGAGCAGTCGGCTGGCTCCGTCCAGGGAGATGTGGGGGTTGGACAGCTGGCCCTGCTGCTGGCTCTCGCTGCTCTTGTTGGAGTGAGTGTTGAAGCACACCTCCGGGATGAGGGGCTTGGACCACTGTCTCCCTTTACGCCGCGACACTGGCGGGGCGAGTGCAGAGTCGTCTTCGTTGGCCTCCGACTGCAGACAAGAAGGGGATCTTTGTGTGAATTTAGGTCAACGCAAATTCTTCAAAATAACATAATAATTGCTGCTGGGATAAATGCCGATCAGCCTATGCTGTAGTCCAATGTCAACTGTTTATTTTGAATCATGTGTCCCTGTACCCAATATGTTTAGTGCTTTTAAATTATACTTCTGTACAGTGTAGCGTGGGTGTATGCTTGTGCGCGTGCAAGTTTTATAATAAATCAACCTCGTACCAGGGCCTGTGGCAAAAAGGTTTTACCACTGAGTCACATCATTTACTAAGCTGTAAAAAATACATGAAATTAATTTAAAGCCAAGTGGTGCGCCACCTGGTGGTGGGTGTGGAACAGCAGGCAGATGGAACAGTAGGGGGCTTGGCGGCCCATCCGCTGGTTGTACTCCCTCTCCGCTTCGGGGTTGTAGGGTCCGCTCTGCCACAGCTGGCTCAGGGGCCTGGCCCACTCATCCTTCTCCTCTCGCTCAAACTCATCTTCCACGGATATGTCTGCAGGCGGTGGGGTGAGCATGAGTTGGAGAAGCGACAAGATGGGGTCAGAGGAGGAGGAGGGCATATGTTAATGGTTGTGAAAATGATGTTATTATGTAATATGAATAATTTTAATATTAATAATTAAGAATAAATTAAGGAAATAATATTTGACTTGACTAATTTCAGAAGGTAGAGCATGTGTGTGGCCTACCTTCATCACAGGAGATCTCTCGGAGTAAAGGATGATGTCTGGGTAGCTTACGGAGTATTTCATTCTGCTGCTGTTTGGTTGCTACAGTCTTGCAGTAGGACTTGTCTGACCCCTGGTGTCCAAAGAGAGGTATAGCAAGGAAAACACATTGAGCAATACAGCTTGAATTGCACAACAAGTAAACAAACTCGGGCCATCTTCGAGGCCAATTTCTCTTTGTGATTTTTCACTACAAAAACAAGTTTGAGTGTCCCTGATCACAGTCCACAAGACTATGTTTTCTGACTATAAGATACAGCTACTCTCTCCCTTTTTCAAAGAATCACTTTAAGTCAATATGTAACAAAACAAAAGTTGTATTTTAACAACTGCCTATTACATGACATGCGCTGGTTGCGCTGGCATGCTCTGCGCTGGCTGGTTGAGATTATTGGACATAAATGTATTTTTATAAGCCTCAGATAATACTTGTATTTGTGGACAGAGATAAATAGATACCGAATTCATGAAATATAAACAAGCCAATGATGACAGTAAGAAACAGTAAAACAACAGGAGAGCAGGAGGAAACAGACAAATGATAAATGCAATCGTGACGTGAGAACCGTGTGTGATCACCTTGCTGCCATGATGTGTTGGGGTTGGGATGGAAGGGGCCTGCAGGATGACAATGTCACTATCCAGGAGGGCCATGTGGTCGCTCTAGGGGGTGTCATCAACAGCACAATGTCAATGTCAACACTAATTACATTACAGCTTCATTAGAAAGACCAGCTTCATTAGAAAGACCAGCTTCATTAGAAAGACCCTGTGAAGGGCCCGTTGTCTGGCTAGAACAAGAAACAACCACATAGCATGGGAAAAAAAGCCTCAAGGGTGGAAGTCAGTTCTATGGCAAGATACAGCGCGACAGGGACACGCGTAGCAACATGGTCATAGTCTCACAGGTGTTCTAAATGTAGTTCTGTGTGGTTCATTGTCTCCATGCAAAACGGGACTTCAGTGAACAAAGTCTTCCGGAACATGAAATGGATGACAATGACCAATAAACAGATGCCATGCAGCAGCATTGTAGCGCCAACACATTGTTGCACAGAACATAAAGCGTCAGTAATGCTCATCTGTCCATTTGAAACATAGAAAGCATCATTGCATTTCTTTTGAAAGTGAAAGACAATAAACTATTGAAATGTGCGCTAATTTTGCATCATAATTGCCGTGCATCTAAATTCCCGAAAATGGTCAGTGTATTTAAAAATGTAATGCGCACACAGACAACTCATTTGGGGTAACCAACTAAGAGCTGTAAAGTAACTTTTTCCGTAGTTGGTTTGTTAAAAATGCTTCTTGGGATCAGGGGTAGAAGACAACTTGATGGTCTTCAAAGACCATTGAAAGTAAGCATGAATATCGAAGCAGCCGCCAACACCAACGTGACCGACCTTTCGCTTGTTGTTCGTCAAAGCCTCATTCCCCAGCCTGCTCGCCTCCCTGGAAGTGGAAACCTCGGGCTGCCGCTCCGGCATCTGCTCCACTTTGATGACCTGGACCCTGGGCTCCGGCTCTGTTGGCTCCTCCTCTTCTTCCTCCTCCTCCAGACTGGACGCCCGACACTCTGCAGGTTGAGTTTGGCACGGTGGTTGTACCTTGCACTGGAGGTGCCGTGGTTTGTGCTCTTTGGCGTAGCTGTGCACCTGAATCTGCGTGTGGGGAGGCAGCTGCTGCTGCTGCTGCTGTTGCTGCTGCGGTTGCTGCTGCTGCTGTTGCTGCTGCTGTTGCTGCTGTTGCTGCTGCTGCTGCTGCTGCTTCTTCTTCTCCAGAGAGCAGCCGTGCACCTGCAGCACATCTTTGGTGCTCAGAGTCTTATGGAAGAGCAGGCTAGCTACGCCCATCTTGCGGTGAGGGGGCTGCGGGGTCGCATCGCTGCCCCAGGCAGAGTCTAGTTGGCTGTTGTGGCGGCCGGCCTGGGAGGAGATGGCGGGCGCCCGCGTCTTGGAGTAGTGAGGCGGGCGTCCGAATGGATCAATCAGCGTCAGCTTGGTGGGCGTGACCACCAACCTCGGTGGCCCTTTGGGATACAAAGGATTGAATTGAATACAAAGGATTGTTTTGATAGACTGATCAAATCCATTCAATTAAATTAATTAATTCAGTTAAATTTCTTTACTTTTCACGTAATGAAATAAAAAACCTGTTGTGAATCAATGTTAATCAAGCAGTCCCACAACCTGAGGTCTGATAGCAGACGAGCTCTAATCTGGGTAAATGGGGCGTTTCACTTTCTTTCGCTTCATATTTGTTTCGACCAATCATGTTGCTGGAGGCGGGGATCTGTAAGCGTGTAATTGGCAAACACACACTCAGCCAGCAGTAGTAAACTATAAAGAAAAGTGTCTAAAGGTTTCAAATCAACACCCGGTACACTGTAGAAATACACATTAAAATCCCCTTCTGAGAGCTTCGTCCTTTTCTATGGTAGAATATCTAACGAAACAAGACATAACGCCACTCTCTGCAGTTTATGGTTTCCTGCTAAGGCTCTGTGTCATCTCCCCCCAGAAGTTCTGCTATAACATAGGACTGCTGGATTCCAGATTAATCAATCAGTGACCTTGGCTTTTACCTTTATGTCTTTTGCAGTCTGGCGATGCGTAACGTGGAGGCAGGAGACTCAGCCTAGGCCGCTTCCCATACTGGTCCTCATCATCTTCCTCCTCCTCATCCTCCTCTTTGGGGATAACATTGTCAGGCAGTTCCAGGCAGACCCTGTGTCTCTTGGTCTCGATCCTCTGTGTCGGGCTAGGGATTCAGCAGAGTAGGTGGGGGAAATGCACGCAGGAATTATAGAAATATTCTCAACTGTTCTTGAACAGATTCCCCACTTAAATGCACTTTTCAGTGTCCATGAGTTGAGCTGGTGAGTTTTGCTTTTACGCATGTGGTCCTTAAATGTTGAAAATGTACAATCAAAAATTTTTAAA
>JAOPJH010000131.1:13025871-13036589 GCA_027122575.1 Merluccius polylepis | reverse complement strand
ACATATATAGATAGATATACATACATACATACACACACACACACACATACATACATGCATATATATATAAATTTAAATATATACAAGCCATAGACAGCATTATTTTAATGAATACGATCCATAAATAGGATCCACTTATGGATGAACACTTTAACTTGAACTAAGGCTCTCCCATACTCCCTAGTGAACGGAACCCACTGTTTGTTGAGTGTTTTTCTCTTGAACGCGCCGCACCTCTTTCTCTCCCCCTCCTCGGCACAGCACTCCTGGGAGCTGATGCCCTCATCAAACCCCTCCCCCAGGAACTCCCGGGCCTCGGGGGTGGGCCGTGAGTGGTCGATGGGCGCGTTGTCCCGCCCCGCCAGCCACTTCTCGTAGCGCTCCGGCTGGAACTTCTTCACAAACACGTCCATGGAGATCTTAACCATGTCTTTGCGGCATGTGCACTGAAGAAAAACAAAAACACACATATATATATATAGATAGATAAAGAGGGAGAAAGGGGGGTTGGGGGGGGGGAGAGAGAGAGAAAGAGGGGAGAGAGAGAGAGATTGTGTTCCGCTTCCATAGCTACTCTATTGAGTTTTATTTATATTTTTTAGTTGTGTAGCACTTGGTGTGTTCCGACTGTTCTCCACTTTGGTCAACTTCACTGATCCGGCAGGGTTCGGCTGGATGCCTACCGATAGCAGTCGGTGGACACTCATCTCACATTGCTACTCACCAGAATGGCTTGCTTGCCGTACTCAATCCACCGTTGTGTGGCAAAGTTAGTGGACTCGGCACAGTTGAACCCGTGGTTGAAGCCGGCGTGGTATGCGTAGGGGAAAGTCACTATGAACTCGCCCGCCTGCTGGGTCATCTAGAAATGGATAAATAAGTAATCGTTTATGAGCTACAGGGCTATGTTTCATAGAGGCTTCCTGGTAGCAAGTGGGGACTGGAGCACATATATGTACCATGATGAAGTATCTATATATACATCAATAACTATGAAATACCTTCTCAAAGGGAATGCCGTATTTCTTCAATATCGACGGTGAGATGAGGGTCATTTTGTGTCTCAGAAAAGCCTCGCAATTTTGGGCACTGCCAGGAAAGAAACCTAGAAGATGAAAATTAAAAAGGTTTCATTGCATTATCAGAGCTATCTGGGAGATGAAGAGGTGAATGCCCTGATGTCCCCCCCCCCACCACAAACATATGAAACAACTGAGAAAATGTCTCCTACCCTGGGCCAGACGCTCCATCCTCTTGCCATGCTCTGGAGAAACACAGTACCTGTTGACAGTGAACAGTAGTTTACCTTTGTATCCAACACACTTCATCGTAGATATAGATGGCCGTGAAAAGTCGCCAGTCAGAAAGTCAAAATACAAGCTTGCATCGACGGAACGGAGGAGTCCGTTTTATTTCTTCTTTCAAAAGAAAGGCTTTAAAATGAAGTAGTGAACCCCATTTTCGGAGGTCTATTTTAATTTGTCTAATTCAATGTTCATTTTATGGTTATTGCAGGCTTAATTTTTCGCTGCCCTCTTGTTCATTCTGTGGAGGGAAAATGTTGACTTGAATATATTTTATTTGTAATTATACAGTAAACAGGCGACTATTCGGCTCAACTCCAAATTTCTCTTTACTAGTCGACTAGTGCAAAAAACTGAAAATGCCCATCCCTAATTTAGGAGATGCTTTTTATCCAAAGCGACTTACAATGAATTCCAATACATGTTATCAACAAGCAGGTTGGGGTTGGAAATCTGGCTCTACCATGATTTGGACTTTCCAAAGTGCAGGTAGTTGATGCTGTAGAGGTCCATGTCCTCGGTGTGCCAGGCGAACGTGGTCTTCCACATGCCAAAGTACAGGTAAGGGGTGTTGACGCCCTCGATCGTGATGCCGCTCTCATGCTCCACAGTGTCCAGGACTGTGTTGAGGTGGCAGATGTTCCACTCCTTCACGTCCTGCGAGAGACAGGAAACATTATCGCCCCTCAATGATCAGAAATCGAGAAAAAAAAGGCATAAAAAACACCCACAAAAATCCTGATTCACCAGATGAATGAATAAGTGATCCTTGTTTACACAAAACACAGTGTGGCAATTGTTTGCCTTTTTGGAGCCATGGTAGGAAGGAAAGAAAAGGTAACATTAAAATTACATTAATATGAATGGGGCGGGTGTTTGTTCGATGGTGTGTTTTATTTTAATGTTTGGTGATTTAAGGCGTGCACGCATTAAAACACCAGACGCTAGCAGAACAAACTCACGGGAAGTGATACAGAAAGGAACGCCGGCAAACTCACTGGGTCGTAAAGGCTTCCGTTGACGTCGGCACCGTAGATCGGGGCGTTAAAAGTCACATTCTTCCAGTACTTTCTCTCCAGCTCCTCAAAGTCTTCATAGTGAGGACTACAGAATCTACAGACGATGAGAGAGACCGCCATCACCGTTATCTCAGATTCAAGTCACATTGACGAAGCGCCCTTTATTTAAAAATATTCAACAACAAAACTATCAAATCAAAAGTTAAATATCATACCAGAGACAGACCAACCAATCAGCCCTTCTCTAAAATCTGCCCAAATGCGTTTCCAAATGTTTTATGATTAAAACTATATAATGTGGCTCACTTGTCGCTGTTGGCGAGCTTGCGAAACTCTTGCACGGTCATGGCCTTCTTCTGGATGTTGTACTGTGTGAAGAGGCCCGACTGGCCCGTCACCACCTGCTGGATGGGGGCCGGTATCACCAGCTCGTCGATGTCATCGTAGCAGCGCCTGGGCGTCCACCCCTTGGGTGGGACAATCTTGGGAGGGAGGGAAGAACATGATGGTGGTTTTTATACATGTTTCGATGAAGGGTGTTTGTTTGTGCTCCAAACTAAATTATCCGCCTCTGGACTTAAATTATTATTATTATTTTGTATTTATCATCATTACCAAGTGTGTTTTTGTAGTACCACATAATAATTTCAATGTAATGACCATGTTATTATGCACGCTTGAGAACATTGTGAAAATAAACAAAAATGCATTAAAAACCCATATGTATTTTTTTTTATTGTACGCCTACCACCATCATTCATCCATCTGCAGTCATGATGAACGAGAAGTTAAGTATCGACAGCTGTGTGTAATAATATTTTCACCATTCTTGGTTACCTTCACGGTTTTGTAGGCTTTACATTTGATCAGTGGAAAAAAAAAGAGGAAGTAGAACCGCGGAATGTACGCCTACGAATGAATCAACAAATAATATGTAAAATAAATGACCCAAGAGGAACACTGCTTACGACACGCATAACTTTTTCCTCTCTTAACAGCTATAAGAATACACATGACCATCTACCACAAGCATGGTGTGTGTGTGTGTGTGTGTGTATGTGTGTGTGCGTGTGCGTGTGCTTGTGCGCGTGCGCGCTTGCGTGAAAACCGGTCGGGTGAACACTCACCTTGGCCAGCCCCGCCTTGTGAGCTCCCTGGGACTCCATGTAAGCAATGTAGCGGCTGAAGTTCTGGAACTCGTCCATGGTCGGCCGGAAGGTCATGATGCCCCTGGAGCTCAGGGCGCCCTGCTCGGACGCCATCCCAGCGACGGCCTAGTCCTGGAGGACGGCGAATACCCCGTTCGTTATGGAGCCGCTTTGTGTGCTTCGGTGAATGTACAAATTAATTTTTGGTGTCCGTTACTGCGTTGGTTTCATTTTTGCAAAAGACGCACTTAGAAACAGCGAAGTGACGACAACAACAAGATAATACAACAAGATAATAAGTCTACCCAACTATCCGGCTGTTTGATTACCATCATAATTATAGAATCACACACACACAGACTTGTTTTAGTAGGACGCAATTAAAGTAAACGTCTACTTTAAAGAAGCAACCTTGAAGATGGTGATTGGATGGCGGGATAGGGGGAGAATAGGGGAGGAGAGAGGGAGAGAGGGGGAGAATAGGGGAGGGGAGTACGGTTGGGTAGCGACGGTAGCGTTTACAAATGGCTACGCCCACTAGCGGTTCACTACAACAGAAACGTATTTGCGAAAGGCAACAGTGGGCGGTTCACTCATCGCTAGTAGTGTGGGCGGTTTGTCAACACAACATAATTAATATCGCAAAACCATTTACGGTTATAGGCATTTCAGATTAGACGCTGCACTCACACACACATGATTTAATTAGAAACCAATGGCACGGAGAGGACGCGCAACACTTTTGCGTGTGGGACATGAAACTGTACATGTACTAGCCTAGTGTGTACACGTGTTTTGCTAATGTGATGGTTATGACAGACATAGGGTGAATTTGGTTACCCTTGCTTTCCCTACAGTGCATGTAAACCAGTCACTAAAACAGCCCAAAAAACAAAGCTAGTCTGTAAGCGGGGGCCAAGCGCATATCAGCAGACTGTAACTGTGCTCTGTGCTCGTTACTTCAGGAAATAGCCGGTCCCCACGATGGGGGGGGGGAACAAATAAAAAACCCCACTCTTCTCCAATAAGACATTTAAAAGAAACGCTTTCCCGGGGTAACGTTAGACATGTAAAAAGACACGAAGGACACCCGAGCATTGTCACGCGATCAATAATCATAACGAAAGGTTTAAACTCGCACCGTGAAGTCACTGAACTAGCATGCTAAGCTAACGCAAACGCTAAGCTAGCTGCGCTTCACATCTACAAATGGCGTCAGATAATTCCTCAGACTACTGATAAACGGCAGTTGAGACCTACGAGGATCGCTTTACGGGCTGTCCATGGACGCAGGTAGGGGAAAAAGGTTTTGCCTCGTCCAAAAAAAAACTTATATCGGTTGAGCTATTTGTCACGCAGATTAGCCAAGTTACAGCTACCCGAACCTACACCGATAATACGGACCGGACCTCCGACCCACCGGACGGGTTTCGTTTTCCGACACACCGCGTCGGAAAAAAAAACAGTTGCAAGCTAATTGAGCTAACGGTGTGTGTGTCCCCGCACAAGAGCAAGATAGAAATAGCAACCGCACAGCAAACAGACGTGACTTACTGACGCGGACGCGGCGGCGGTCCGGGCGGGGTGTACTGTCTGGACCGGCCCGCTGGGGGAGATATTAGGGCTGCGGTGGGTAACTTACTGGTACCGCTGCTGCCTGCTGCTGCCGTGATTAGATAGCGCTGCGCCGCCGCTGCGCATGCGCACGCTCATTTTGTTTACCACCACACGCATGGGACGGAATCAGCCAATGAGGAGGCGGCTTGCGAACGCGGACGTCGTTTCTCCAGAGGGCTAGCGGATTTTTTTAAATTAAACTTTAACGTTTTAACATTGACTTTTTTATTTTTTATTTTTTATTTATTTAAAAAGCTCTTTAAATGTATACTGTGTATGTAACTGCGAGTGTGGTAACGCGCCGTTTAGGATTAGCCTGCCCTACATGATGATGATGGGGGGGAAAAACATGATGCAATTATTGCACTGAAGCCTCCAGCGCTTGTTGTTTGTTTTTTAGTCTGTCTTATTAATTAGTACGTTATTTTTAGTCATGTTAAACGTTATTACTAATATATTTTTTAATGTACTAATCTACTTGATCAAATATGTTTTGCGTTTATAATTAATCATAGCCTAAATGATGATTGTACATAAATAAACCAAACACGTTTAGATTGCAAACATTTTTAATTTCATGCCAATAAAGGCACAGTCATACACTGAATTCAACAGTTTTGATAGGCTATAGGATTTCATATGCATCTGCATTCAGGCAGTGCATATGTTGTGATTTTCATGAATAAATGTAACGACCACATTAACACATTGTAACCACAAATTAAAGCACATTGGAGCACTGACAGTTTTATTATTTATCAATTAGCATTATAATACGTATCTGTGCACCCTGCAGTTGTAATGATATTATGGACCATTTACACCAAAAGGAGTCAGACATACAAACAGTACCAGCAGCACTTATTGGTTTGTTTTAAAATACATGTTGAATATATATAGCCGTTAGAGGCAAGAGGCCATCTCCATTTCTTTTTATAAAATGTCCATTCCACTTCAACATACAAAACACAACATCTATTTCTTAGATTGCATAAATCCAGTCGTTTTGCATCCATCTTTCGAAAATATGCATATATAGCAACCTGATGAGTCAGAAGATCTTCCCTAGGTACAGGGATTTCTCCTTCAGCTGACTGACGTTTGTGTTCGACCTTGATGACAACGCTTATAATCCACCAATTTAGTTATACTTGCTGCACCACAACAAAAAAATAATTAATAAAAAATATTGTCATGCGGTTACCAGGTAAGCATAATCAGGGAACGTATTAGAATGTGCTTCATACTTTCGGTCTCTCATATCTCAACGTGAGACAAATAAACATCCATGAATGAATGTATTTTTAGCGAACATCAATTTTATCCTATTCGTCCATTTCGACACTGTTAGTTACAAAGGGTTGACTGGAAGGCGGCAGAGGGTTAGGCTTTTTGTTATTGAATATTTATCTATTCATCGAGTAACACATTTATGATGATAAATAACACAGTTACATTTCATTATTTTGGCAGATAAACAGGAATATATTAGAATCTCTTAAATAAACCCAAGCACAATATATTTGTATGTTTTTTCCCCTGATGATTGGGAGATATTTCAACATACTATTGCAATACTGATTATTAAAGGAAGGTTATTTGGCATCTGTATCTGTCTTTACATACATCTTCAGTCTTGATCAAATGATCTTTGATATATGATGCATACAACAGGCAGTTTACATTTTCAATGTGTATGCTGTACATTACCGTGAGCAATACTGTGAATAGGATTTAGTCATTTAGTTTGATGTACAGTATGATAAGTTTAATTAGTAACTAGAACCAATGGTTTATGTTTTACTTTCATGTTGGCTATAAGTATTCATAACCTAACCTTCATAAACTCCCTTCCAGTCAGCATTTGATTATACAATATCATAACACATACAACCTTTACTCACCACCTTTCTTTTGCCATCCGAATAGGAAACAATTAATATTGGTTGAATAACACTGTTTTATATATACATGTATACATATATATACATATATACATATATATACATATATACATATTTATATATATATATATATATATATATATATATTAGGCCATTTTTCCATTTAAAGCACATGTAAGATGGGCACTAGTGTTATTAATCAAGGACCATTTAACAATGGCAGAGTTTGCACTCTGTAATGCTTTACAGAGAATATTATATGAAGGCAAGGAAATCGACACACCGTTTCGTGGCCATGGGCCTGTTTCACTTTGGTCTGACAGTAGTCTTTTCACTTTTTCAACACATTGAATACACAAAATCACAAATTGACTGAGTCCTTTGGACATCCAGGTATTGTGTGATTTTGCAAACACCACTTGATTGAGCGCAAACACACCCACGCACATCTGCCAAATATAGAAGCAGACTATTTCGCTCAAGGTTAGGATATTCCCATCCACTTGCCACAGATTTAGTTTCATAGTTCTGCCTTATCTTGGAGCACCATCAGCCACCATCGTCCTCTGAGACGCGGCTCTATTTTTGTAACAGCTCTCAGCCAATAAGCAGCCTTATGGACACACGCCAACTGTCAAAAGAAGGCCCTCTGATCGCTTCCACCCTAAACGAAGACTCAATGTTCTGGTTATTTGTCCATGGTCTGGTTTACTCTCAGTGTCTGGACTGTGTCGTTGTTGGTGGCCTTTGTCTCTGCTTCACACTTGGTGCTCTCTGTTTTGGACATGTCAGGCTCCCATAGGAAGAACTCATGCAGGAGAGCGTTGACGGTGTCAGGGCACTCCATCATTACCATGTGACTTCCCTCCTCGATGACTTTCAGGAATGCAAACAGGAGAATCTGGGATCAGAAGAAAAAAGAAGGCAAATGTTGGCATAACATTTTAGTTAAAAAAAAAGAAAAAGTGTTGGCTTCAACATAAGATTTTCAGTTTGCTTGCATTGAATTAATCATTTTAGTATGATGTAATAATAATAATAATAATAATAATAATAATAATAATAATGATAATAATAATAATAATATAGAGTATAGTATCCATGTTTGTAAACATGGAAGTGTATCACCATATATGATGATGTTCTTTATTGTCCTTTTCCTGAATCTGATCATGTATTTTCCTGTAAAGCACTTCAAATGGCCTTGCATAACTTGTGTTATGATACTATAATGATATAACACGTTTACATAATATATTTCAATATTAAGACACAGTTGTAAAGGCCTACATTATGAATTAACATGAACCATTAATAGATGAATGCAGCATTTGAGGCAAATCTGCAAAGCACCCAGGGTTACTTCGCCTTATTACATCATATCCTCCATCTCCATGGCGACCTACCTCGGCCATGCGCTGGTCCTCGTCCATGGGCACGAATTTGTCACACATGCCGTGCACCAGAAGGATGGGCACGGTGAGCTCAGCGTGGTACACCTCGTCTCCTTCGGGCCAGTACTGGCCGCTCATCATGGCACGGAGAACAAAGGGGGACACATTGAAGGCGTTGCCCTGCTTCAACAGCTGCTTCTCTTTAGCGCCTTGGCGGGCGAATCCAGCTCTATGGTCATCGGAAGGGGGTAAAAAAAAGAAAAGACATTTCAAATTAGAAATCAGAATAGAAATGTCGGGTGTGAGACCGGGTGTAGTATAGTGGTAGTGGTGTTAGTGGTGTTCGTCTGCTAGCTGAAAGGTTCTGGGTTCAAAACCCCAATGCAGCCTACATGAAGGTATCCATGAGCACGTATCTGAATTTATAAGTCGCTGTGGATAAAAGCTTCTGAAAATTATTACATAATAATAATTACATAATAATATAGGGGCTCTCAGAATGTTTTTTTTTCATAATTAAAACATTTTTAGATGTTTTAGATATTTTATATTTCAATCACAACAAACTGCAATGTAAAGTAGTTGGTGTCATGCAGTTAGGATGCAACAAGTCTTACTTGAGGAAGCTCCAGGCCAGACAGGGAGACAGGCAGTGGAGCACACAAGATGGAAGCTGAAAGATGGAACACAGGCTGGGCTCCAGAGCCGTGGGACCTCCTCCGTTGATCATCACCACCTTGTGGACCAGGTCCGGATACTCATGTGCTAGGAAGGTGCAAAACGACACCCTGGAAGGGAGATATAAACAACGTAGCGCTTGTTTGAGAAAAAAGCACACAATTTCACACAAATGCTATCTTAGATGAATGTAGATTCTAAAGCTACTATTTAAAAAGACATTAGCATTTAAAGTATTATAATTATGAGTCCAAGCATAATCAAATATTCCAAATATTCACTAACTAATAAATCAAACAAATTGGACGATAGCCAATAGGAACCTCTAGTCAGGCGAAGACCCACCCATATGAATGACCAATAAGGATGTTGCGTTTGCGGGCATATCTCTTGAAGATGGCCCGCAGGTCTTCCGCCAGGGCGTAGAACGTGTACGCCGCTGCGATCTGAGGGGCCTTGCTGGCGCCGTGGCCGGCCAGGTCCGGCGCGATCACCTCGTAGCCCAGCCGCGAGAAGAAATCCAGCTGGCTGCCCCAGATGTCCAGGGAGCCGCCGACGCCGTGCACGAAGAACAGCGCCACGTCGGCGTGCGTCCCCTTGCAGCTGGAGATCTCCCGCTTGGAGTCGATGAGCACCGTGCGCTTGGGCTTGCGGCGCCGGCGCCGGGGGGGCGGAGCCGGCTTCTGGTCCCCGGAGGCCGGCGGGACGGTGGGAGGCACGGGGTGGGGGTCCGGGGAGGAGGCCAACTCCTTGTAGTCGGCCAGCTCCACCTCCACGGTGCTGCAGGGCTCCAGGTCCCCGTCCTGACACTGGAGGATCTCCGAGTGCAGCACGTCGCCCAGGTTCTCGATCACCAGCTGCCCGTTGCGGTACACCGTGATCTTCCTCTTGCAGTGCACGCTGCTGCCCTCCGACTGGCTTTTAATCACGTCCTCGGCGCCGCCGTCGTCTTCGTGACAGCCGACTTTGCTCTTTTTCTTCCTGGATGACAGCTGGTCCTCGGTGACCACGGGCTGCCGCTCGGGGACGATGTGTCGCACCCGCAGCACCCTGCCCGGTTTGACCTCCACAAACTCAAAGCCGTTGGAGGGCTCGGAGGATTCCAGGGGCAGGACCAGACTGGCGGCTTTCCCAGTCAGGCAGCAGAGGATCCCTTCAGTGATGCTGGTCAGCATGGCGCCTGTACGCAGAAGAACCACAACACACATGGCCACAGGGGATTCATTAGCACTGCAGAGAACTAACCAGGGAAGATGCACTCACACACACACACAAGCAGACACACACGGTCATGCACACACACACATGCACACACTCACACACAGGGTTTATCTACATGCACGCACACAGACACAGACACACACAGACACATCTGCACTAAAAGACCAAGTCACACACAGACAGTAACAACCAACACACACAGACACAGTATATGTACATGCACACACACACGCAAACATACTCGCACGCACACACACACACACACAGTTTATGTACACGCACACACACAGTTTATGTACACACACACACACACACACCTGCACTAAAATACCAACTCACACACACAGACACACAGACACACAGTTTATGTACACGCACACACACACACACACACACACACACACACACACACACACACACACACACACACACA
>JAOPJH010000131.1:12980933-12991003 GCA_027122575.1 Merluccius polylepis | reverse complement strand
CCCCCCCCCCCCCCCCCCCCCCCCCCCCCCCCCCCCCCACCTCCACAAAAACACCGAGGCCCCGCAGAAATGTACCAAAGTCTATTTTATCATTACGAGAGCAGTTATCCTAATAGATTTGAATACGTCATCGATGAAGGAGACAGACGTGGAGCGAGCGCAGAAGGGAAGAAGAAGAAGAAGAAGAAGAAGAAGAAGAAGAAGAAGAAGAAGAAGAAGAAGAAGGTTGACATTAAGATTCATTCACAGGACTTGCACCACCGCTGTTCTCTGGAAACATAAAAACAAAGAACGGGCAACAATTTTCATGACGGACAATTACCTCACAGGATGTCAGAATGAATTACGCAAACCTCTGTAATCCTTGTTCACCACGAGCCGCCTTCCTTTTTGACAACTGCCTTGTTTTTCATTTTGAATTTGGGAATGTAGGAAATAAAAAAAATTAATAATAAATGCCATTTGTGGTCGCTGATTTTAAAAGCCTCCCCCTCCACCCGCCACATAAGAGTTTTTACTTGTTCCTCAAACTGGATTTCTCTGATTTAAAGAAAATAGATCTTGACATATTGTTTGTTTTAAAGATTATGGATGGCTTCTTGGGGGCCAAACATGTAACGGGCAGATATTTGCAACTACTGCAGGAATTTCCATTGTACAAACACTCGGCCAGCCAATGGTAGAAGACGCCCGATCACCCGGATTTTATCTGTCGGTAAAGTTTTGGTTAACGCTGTTTGTGTTGGGCAGGGGTTGAAACTTGAAACAAGTATTGTGTGTGTATATATCTATATATTAAGGGCAAGTTGTTCTTCTACTGCATGTTAAAATGTTTTGTTTTTTTTGCATTTTCTTTTTTAAAATCTGTTTTAAAAAATTTTCATTCTTTAGAATGTAAGTCTGTAAAATGGTTTCTTCAACATTTGATATTTGGGTTAACTGTTGTCTTCGTTAATGTATTTTTGTTGTTTTATTGTCGAGATGTAACATCAAAATACCTCTGCTTTCTGGTCTAACGTCGAAAAAGCGAGAAATAGGTCTTGAGACCACCAAAGTCAGTATTTAATGGATGATGACAGTGACTCTTAAGTGGTCAAACTAAGAGTTAGTACATGGGGGATTTGACCCTATGGTTCTTAAAGGTGCTGTATGTAGGATTTAGTGGCATCTGGCCGTGAGGTTGCAACCAACTGAATACCCCCCTCACCCCTCTTTCAAGTGATGAGGTTTCTTGATGGATTCATAAATTGTATTCAGTTATTTAGTCTGTAATATAGATTAAAAAAAATTAAAATGTGTCCTCAAGAGCCGTTTGTTATGGGCTGCTGTAGAAACGTGGCGGTGCAACACGGCGGGCCCCGTGGAAGAGGACCTGCTCCCTATGTAGATATAAAGGGCTCTTGTATAGATAAATGATTCTTATTTTCATGGGATTATACACTAATTAAAACGTACTTATGAATATTTTTTCATTTCTGCCAAGTCCGTTCTACTAAATTCTTCAAACTGCACCTTTAAGTTACTATTGCAGTTGCACACCAAGGCTGCAGTTGGAGGCTCGAAAATACCTCCTTTTGCATTTAGATTTTGAATTCTGTTTTTACTCCAAGTCCCCAAACCAATTTCATTGAGAAAAAAAACAAATGATGTACAATTAATGTTTTCCTATATCTTTGTGTTTCTTAGTTCTATAGTTTTAAAATTCTAAGTGTATGAAAGCATTATTAAAGATTCAAGACATCACTGTGCTTTGCGTTTGTCTTCATATTTAATTTAAGCATTTGAAGAACCCAAATTAAACCAAATTATGTGGATTACAGCAGTAGAGGTAGATTCATGAGTTAAAAACTCAACACAATTCATGACTCATTTGTTTAAATGGTTATTTTGATTACATTTGAAATCCTCACATTTAGCTTTTTGTAAAAAAAATAATTAGCTCTGTCAAGGGCTACAGGTAGGTTCACCTGAAAGAGCAGTGTTCATGGAGGTACTAGTATTAACAAGTGCAGTTCTCTCTTTATATAGGGCTTACATCAGAATGCATCATGGGATTTTTTTGTTGGCGATACTGCGCCACATCGAGAGGACTTGAGAGTTGTAGTACTGTAAAATCCTAAATCAATGCAAATATACCGTAACCTAGGCTAGTGAAAACTTTGTTTTGCCACATCCTGCATGAGAAACGCTGTGGCCGTTTCAAACAACTCCCCATAATAACAAATCCTTTCAAGGTTAATTACTAAACAACGACCTAAAAAACATGAATACCAACATAACTAACATTCCAACGCTCCTATGCTTCCAAAATGGCGGCGCTGCGATGCACAAGCCCTATACTACACATAAGAAGACGGACCGATTGGGTCATTTCGGTTTCGACAGGAATGTTCCAGATTGTCTCTTTCTCTTAATGGGGTTTATAATGGGACATCACCCAACAGGTCAAAACTGTTCGGGCAAAATAGCTCAATTCAAAAGTCATTTACCAAGTTGACCATCAAAAAGTTGACCGTCTTCTCAAAGAGCGTATTTTCCACCCACATTTCCACTTTGCCGTGTCTTCAAGTGTAGCCGGTTGTCTCAAACGTGAAGGTCAAAATTCTTCACCAGTCGCTTTATGTGGGAGAGTTTCTGCCTCAGTTCTTTGGTTTGTTTTTTCTTTCCTTGATAGTCGGGTGACTGATGGAGAAATTAAAAAAAAAGGCTATTATTATTATTACTCCCTGCTACATATATATTTACACATTTTAAAAGGAGCAGTTATGACGCCCAAAAGGTGCTTATTTAGAGATATTAAACATGGTTGATTTAAATTAATTTGGCACTAGTGCTACTGCTACTACTTCTAAATAATAAAACAAAGCTCTAACTATCTCAGAACTATCTACAGGAATGAGATTGAATTAACAAGATCCAGCCAAACTTACCCGTTTAAGGTACTTCAATCTGTTGTATTCATCCGCGACACCCTGCAATGGATAACAATACTTCATATGACAGTGGCACCTAAGACATTGACCCAGCGAACACCCTGGTGTCCCAGGTCACCCGCTACATCTGGTACTTGATGGAGCCCTCTTATCGGATACAACCTCATGCTTTTGAACTTGCACACAAAAGAAACTTTTACATTGAAAAGGACAAACAAAAAGAAGGATTTCAAAATAAAAGTACGAGGTAGCATTCCTCTACCTGGTACTTGACGGAGCCCTCTTGCAGCGTGTCCAGCTCCCGGTCCAGCTCGTGTATCTGGTCGCTGATGTCGTCCATCTCGGCGCAAAGCCTCTTGTAGCGGGCCAGGTCCGCGTCAAACTCCCCTTTGTAGCGACGCCGCTGCTCCTCTGAAGTAATCTCAGGGTACAACCTGCCGTTACATCATTCAGCGTCATTATTAAACTTTCCTTTTGTTTCTTTATATATATGTTCATGGCCAGTGAAGGTCGGTGAAGGCAGACAGGGAAGTGGGTTGAAAGAGAGAAGGAATGACATGTAACGAATAAAACCTGGGTCTATATGTGCTTAGTTGGCTTTATAAGCAACTGGAGCCACTGAGCAGCTAAGCTTGCTTTAGACTCAATTCAGTTTATTCAGTATTAGTAACCTTTGGTGGTTTATCTTTTATGGTCCAATTGTCTGACTGTTACTGCTTCAGTTTATTTGAATTATTTTGCTCCAGGTTTGAAATTAATGAAAGGAAGAAAGGAAAATAATACAGAATAACAGTATGATTGCAGCAAACCTTTTTTAAAACCTAAACGCTTTAATATTGAGCTGGCAACACTCTCAGGTTGAACCTCTGCTTTACTACTCGTGTCTAAAAGACCCCTTCTAATGCAACATCGATACCATGGCAACAAGACCGCGGCAACAACACCATGGCAACTAGGTGACGGCAACAAGACCATAGCAACGAGACAATGGAGACAAGACCATAGCAACAAGACCGTGGAGACAAGACCATAGCAACAAGTCCGTGGAGACAAGACCATAGCAACAAGTCCGTGGAGACAAGACCATAGCAACAAGTATGATTCATGGGACATTATTGGGCATAAAGTATACTTGTAAATAACGTCCGAAGATTTACCCATTTTTATATATATATAATAAAGTATACTTCATGTGCTGGGAATGCTTTTTGCCTTGTGCTTTGTGCCGGATGGTGCTAAATCATCCAGGACCAACCCAAGATGAATGGTAATGCAGCAGGGCGGCTAACCTGTAGAGGCGATCTCTCTGATACTGATCCAACTCGTTTGCAGCGTCTCCGTCGGTGGTGTCGCCGGTCTCATATTGGGATTCCCCCACATGACAGGCGGGGGGGCTCGCTCCTCGCTCCTGCCCCCAGTCCCTCTTTTCATACTGGGGGGGCTTCCTGATGCTGTCAGCCTCCTCCTCCTCCTCCGAGGAGCTCAACAAGACCCCCACGTTCTGGTACAGGGGCTCTGGACCACGGCTGTTGGTGCCGTTTAGCCGGAAAGTTTAAAAGTAAAAAATAGGGAGGAACACGGACTAGAGGAATTACTGATGGTCTTATTTTGACTCTGTATGTATGTGTGTGTGTGTGTGTGGCTAATGTTTCTACGATGTCGTTTATGTCATCGTTTTTTTATTGAGTACCTCGCCCCACGCTTCAACTGGCGAGATCAAACCAGCCACTCACTTGTTGGCGTTAAGGTAAGGTAAACCCGCGTCGCTGTAGACGCTGACGGTTCCGTTGCCATCGGCGACAGCGATGTTCCCAGCCCTGAGGTCTGGCGCCGCCCTCTCCGATAGGACGACCGTCGGGGCCTGCTGGGTGCTCCGCCCCTCTCCCACATGGTTGACCTGTAGGGGTGGGTCGGAAAAAAGCGACTTAATAAATACAGTACTGCAGTTTATTTTTCCAAATATTATAATCGACTCACAGTCTACATAATCGCAATTTAATGTATTTCCCAATATTCGCATGTTGTATTGATTTTATTGGTTGACACACGGTTTGTGGCCATATTACATGTCTGGCTTAATTTGCAGGACCCGGTTGTCATGTCATTGTATTGATCTCCACTTTAACAGTGTTGTGACCGTGAGTCAGCGGCCATCAGTCATGAGAACCACAGAAGAAGAAGAAGTAACTGCGGACCTCCATTAAGATGGAGAACATGGTTTACATTGCACAAAAGCTATTGAGCATTGAGATGTTTTTTTTTAAATACACTTTTTACAAATCAATTTAACCTAAAAAATAAATACATAATAAAAATACATCATATTCTGAAATAATCGCAATATATATTGCAATATATTGAATCGTGACCCTTACATTGTTATGTGTATGGCATTGCCAGATTCTTCCCCTTTTCCTAGTGAGAGAGCGTCAGGACACGTTAAACCTATCAGTTCATTTACAAAATACACACAAAGCCAAAGCTTGAACTCAACTGGTAGAGCAGCATGGCCTGTCCCACGCTCCAGACTCGTAACAAAGGGGGGACGCGCTTCCATTGTTTTAGCTCCACCTCTATGGATCGCCTTCCCCCTCACCATCAAGTCAGCACCACATTTAAACAAATGTTTAAACCCCACTTGTATAGGCCGCCGTTTTGATAAGTTTGCTGCCTTGCAATTCCTATCGGTTTAATGTGTCTCTTAATGTCGTCTTGTTTGTTAATTCACCTTTATTGTTGAGTGTCTGTTTCATTTTATTTTGATATAAGAAACTCATTTTATAAATTGGTTTCATTTGTCTTTTAATCTTGTTTTATGTCTTCTAATGTTGCGTTTCCGTTTTATAAATTGAAACGCTGCCATTGTCACGCTGTGTATGATTATGCATTTCATCCCGAACTGTGAAGCACTGTGAAGCAACTGCTGTTTTGAAAAGTGCTATACAAAAAGTTTACTTACTCACTTACTTACTGCAAGGGCTAGGGGTTCGATTCCCATGCTGTTGTATGTATTAGGCTTTTTTTTTTTCTTAAAAAAAAATAAAATACAATTAACATTAACTTTGGCAAAACGCTGGAGTCACGCTGTGCGTACCAGCTGTTACTCATCAATACAAATTTCTCTACACACACTTTTTCCTCAGAGAACCACATTAGATTAGGCTTGATGCTAGATTTGACATGCACTAGCATAGTTAGCTTTAGCCCCTGGTAAGACGCCCTTTAATTAAGTTAACTTCAAGGTCTTCTTCGAGGGCTTCATTAAAAATGTGTTGTTAGCACCCGACCTCAATGCACAGATACATATAATAATAAATATATAGATACATTCATGAATGCATTCTCTCCTATCCAACACATACTCTTGTGAACAATGGCCACCCAAACTGTATTATACAACACACACAATCCACCCCAAGTCTACCACCAGTGCCACTGTTGTGCGATGAATCATTGATGACGGATCTAGACTTTGACCTACTTCCAGAGTGCAGGCATCATCGGCACACAGGGTGAGCAGCCAGTGAGCCGAGAGAGAGGAGCGTCTGGAAACCACGGGCCTGTGATGTGGATCTAATGACTCAGTGCTGGTGCTGGTGTCTCCAAGATGGAGGACGGATTCCCCCCCAATAGAAAGAGCGGGAAAATAAACCCAGTGACATCAGCTTGCGCTTGCAATGAAACGCACAAAATGTGGACGCGAAGCGCAATTCTCGCTAACCCAAATCAAATAAAGGTCTGAAGGCAGCCTACATGTTATTGTTTTTATTTATATCTATGCTCTTCCATCTGTTATTTATATATTTATACATTTGTATATTCAACCTTTCTATTCTCAATTGTATCAAGATGAATTCACCAATTTACGTTTGTTACTTTAGCGAATCAAGTTCTGAATCTGAACATTAAAATGACGACATCCTATTTCGGACTTTCTGGATTTCTTTCTTCAGAAGATGTATTTCTAGAAACACCCCTCTCGCAGATGGCATCTTCATTAATTAATCCGGTGTCAATCTTTAATGCCTCGAACCTACACAGCTCCATCTTCTTGTTTGTTTAATTACCTAATTTCCACAAATATTGAAGTTCAACTCTCTCTGGGCATCAATACGCTAATTTATTCCTTTTAGCATATTCATTATAGTCCAAAAACAAATAAATACGTCTCAGTTAGCTCATCTCCCTGCTCCACGTGTCTCAGTAGAAATAGTAGCACAGAATATGAGGGGAATTACTATGACCTATTTAGCGGGAGCAGAATCTGTGAGAATCTGTAGCAACTCCGTTTCACAGTGAATAATTTGGCGCCACCGCGGTCTGTGGGGATTCGCTGAGCATCGCCGAGGCAACTGGACCGCTTTTTATATATTATACATGTCCTATACATTATATATACGTTTCCATGCTAGGCAAGGCATCTTCACTGTGATACAAGAAAGGCCCAGATGGGAGAAACTGAATCATTGAAAGCATGCAGTGCTTACTATAGGCCTGCGTTTCGTAAGATACTAAGTACTACGTACAACAAGGTGTCAACGGTTGTTGTAATTAAGAATACGTCTTTCCCGTATATTTGTGATGGTCCTTTTGAAAACCAGCTGATTTCCTCAGACCAAAAAAATAAATAAAGTCGACCGCGGCAGCACTTCTAACCCGCTATATCTATAATGCTGTAACATGAGGATACAAGGCACAATTGTCCGCAGTCCTAAAATATTGAATAAAGATAGAGCTTAGATGCTAACCTTGGTTAGCTACTTAACTTATTTATGAGAATGGAGAGGTAAGCGTGAAGCCAAAAGAGCCAATTTCAAGGTCCTCCAGAGGACCCAAGAAACTCCCATTTTGTACATTTAATGATCTAATATTTAGGACACTATGATACTGGACTATGGTCGAATGCTTCACACAATGCAAGAGTATAAGCAGGTGTCCTTCACCCTTATTTTGTAGGGGCAAAGTTTACCACTGTTAAAATCCTCCTCAACGTGCGAGATCTCTTCATACAGGAAGCGCATGTCTGAAGTAATAAAAACAAATATGTTATTTATTACATACGTTATTTCACTGAAACCTCTTAATATTTAAATGCCTCAAGACATAGACGTACTTAAAGTGGCACGAGACCGTGTTATGATCCTGGTTTTACAGGCGAGTTTACGGTCCCGGTGTTATCTGCTGGTTAATGATTAGTCAGGGTGAAACCAGGTTTGCTGAAGACAAACACCAGCATGTTGCAAGTCAATACCGGCCAGCATACTCACTATTATTAGTACCGAGACACCGACCAGACACTTCAACCCTAGTTTCTGTTTGCATCTATTATGAGACCTTACGCAAACGCTTTCCTAGACAAAAGCACACGGTCCCTAAAACCACACGTATTGTTTTTAAAAAAACACACTTTTCCCCTTATTCAGACAAATCGAACCCTCTCCGCTATGCTCAACAAGCGGAAAGGTTAGCTCGGGGATTATCGCGATGAAGGTTATGAATGGTTGGGTCTAGGTTTGAGGGTTGGAATGGTTAAAGGACACGTGCCAACATCCCCAATGAAATGTCAGAAAGCGACAATGTTTTTCACCTTCTCATATTGTCTGCCTATACTCCCTTGCCAGTGGTCTCTGTAGCCATTCACCAGTACATTCATTCATCAGTAGGATTGCAAATATTAGCAGCAGCACAACGTTATTGCCTTAGATTTGTTATTCAACCGCTTCACCGCACCAATTACTGTGATTCTTAATAGTGAGGATGTTTGGGGAAGGCTTTTCTGTAATGACTGCTGTCACAATAATACATAGACATCCATTTATTGTGATACTTGGCCTCTGCCCTTTTTTTTGTCAACCTAGCACATTAGTCCTTCTGAAAATCATCCATCTATCCATTCATCTATCTATTCATCTATCTATTCATGTATCTATTAATGCATCCGTTTCCATTCATCCACACAGTAAAAATGGTCATCAACAAATGCTGACCCAAAGAGTATCTTTGACTCACCCAGTCCTGGACATCCTGTCCCTCGGAGGTCCTGACCAGCGGTTGGTCCCAGTAAATGTTGGCCTTGCCATGGCGCCAGATCTTACTGCGGGTCTTGTACGCGTAGTAAGCAGCCAGCGAAAGGACGAACACGACCATCACACCCAACGCCAGGGCTACTGCCTGCCAGACACGGGAGAAGGAGATGGTTTAATTAAGCAACATCACACGAGAGGGAGTACTGTTATGAGTGAATATAGTGATTGAGCCCGGGACTTTTTGACCCAGACCGACCGCTGTCCCACAGAACCCCCCCCAATATAATATAATTGTCCCCCGGCCGGTTTGGCCTGGAAGGGAGCGGCCGTTCGGGAATCTTCCCGAATCTCTCGATGGCCAGTCTGTTCCTGATCGCGGCCATGATTGGACTGGGACTGGACTGTTTCCAAGCAACACAGAAACATTTTCCTGCACACTAGCTTGCTACTTTGTGTAGGTCAACACATGTTACCGCAGGCCAGCTTCCTTGTAGCTTTGTTCTTTGTAGGTCAATGTACATATGTACACGTATGTTGCCATTTATTGTGCAACCAGTGAAATAAGAGTCTGTTGATAGATAACGATTGTTAATGTAATTAACGGTTATTGGAGCAGCTGTAAAGCGGAGGGATACAGGTGTAGTTAAAAGTCCCAGCGCTGCTATACTGAATATCAGCACTCATGGGATGCCTCTCGTCCAATCAGATGACTCGGTTGCATAAATAACTATTGCATAATGGTGAGTAGAACATCATAGAACAGAACAGAATATTGATTAAGTGGGATGCACTGATATATCGGACGTGATGTCTGATATCCGGCAAAACATATAATATTGGCATCTGTAGATGGTGTGAAAATGGTCGATAATGGCCTATATTCATTTTTGTGCTATTTCAGTATTTGTTTTAATTAAATATATTCCCAAGCGATAACCGCTGTCGATGACATTTTTTTCATATGAATATTTGTATTAGCCAAGATATCTCCAATTCCCAAAAAGATATCGAATAAATAGAATAGTTTCAGTGCACTCAGCCACACACACACACACACACACACACACACACACACACACACACACACACACACACACACACACACACACAC
>JAOPJH010000131.1:12772393-12789342 GCA_027122575.1 Merluccius polylepis | reverse complement strand
CTTAAAGAGCTTTACCGGCCATAAATGACACCCCCTTACCCCAGCCCCCCCCCCCCCCAAAGGGCAAGGCATGACTCCCTGTATTATCAAGGAAGAAACCTTGAGAAGGAACGCAGGGTTGGGGATCCTTCCTTCGGCGGTTAGGGTTAGGAGTGCGACGGGCGCCGTAATGCACTGTATTATATGTTGCTGTCTGCAGAGCGGATGGGAGGCGGTGGTCTGTGGCTTCTGTTCCGTCGTCTGGATACTGCACCAACCCGCCCAGCTCCTCTGTGTCTGTAAGTACACTCACACGACACCCTCCTCTCCCTCCCTGTCCTTCCTCTTTCTCGCTCTCGCTTTCGCTCTCTCTCCCCCCCCCCACTCCCTCCCTCGCTCCCCTGCTGTGTTACTCTCTCTCACCCCATCTCCCCATCAACATCAATGTCACACACACACACTCTCACTCTGCCTGTTTGTCAACCCCCACCCCCCCCTGACTTCATCAAATATGCATCTGCTTTCTAAAACACTGCCCTGGGAGTATTTAGCTACGTGTGTCAATAAGGACCGACTCTGTCAACCAGTCAGGGGTGGGTTGCGGATGCCAGGGCGTGTTGTTGAACCCCGGTAGCTAATGACTGTGTTGCTGTCGCTACCGGTCGGATTACAGTGACCTACATCACTGGCTTTTCATTTATGTGACATCAGAGACAGCTGATGGGACAAACGGGGCATTCTTTTAATGAAGTATTATCTTTTTATATGTATTGTGTTTCACCGTTTTGACCTGGTTTCAATGGTCGTGTGTTTTGAACATCAAATGGGAGAAGAAATGTCCAATCCAACATTACAAAAAACAAGATTGGATCTTGTGTTGGATTAATGTAAAGATTGGGATGGACCAATTTTCATTTGAAATTCCCTGTTTTTATGTTTGTCTAGATTGATCATGTTCTCGAGTGAGGCATCTCTAAATATAACAGATTTCTATTTCATTATTTTTATTTTTATTTAATCATTAAAGGCACAATGAGTAGGAATTTCCTCATACAAAAAAAATCCCTTATGACCCACTAGAAGTGTGTTGCAGTGTCTGTATCCTCACAGACTCTGCCCGCCCTGCCTGTATTTTCTTATTTGATTTAGTTCGGGACATTTCTGGACGCCAACCTTTTTGGGCAGTAGCTCCCAGCCAACAGCGTGCCGGGTGTGAGGCGGGACTCAATAAAAACGTAGCGACCGGGTCCAGGATCGTAAGCACGCATCCAAATATAGCGAGGCGAAACACCAAGCAGACAAAGCTCGTTCCAAAACGGGAGTCAATCTGGGGTTAGCTTTTACTTGCTGGCCAGCGCTTCTGGTGTCGTTCAGCCGGGCAGGAGGGGCCGACTTTGCATGTTGTGTCTACAAACCGTAACTGACAAATACTACTCATTGTGCCTTTAAGTCATGCTTTGATCCAAAGTGACTTAGAGCGAGATACAGGTCATTAGATGGGGCTTAGGCATCTTGCTCAAGGATGCCTACAGGTTCACCATGCTAAATGAAAAAAAACCACAACTGACGTTTTGTTTTGGTTGTGGCCGATTTTCTAATACCTCTTGTAATCACTTTGATAAGGAAAAAGGCAGGAAGTGAGGACTCTTACGGCGCTTCAACACCAAACCGTTGGTTATTATTTCAGTTTATGCCTTTTGTTGCTGCTCATTTGAGCCGGCGTTCCTGAAACGGAAAAGTACAGGAATCGTTTGGGCTAATCACTAGAAAAACATTCAAAGGCTAGGTTTTTTTCTTTCTTTCCAGGATGACATCATTGCCCAGCGAGGACTCGTATGACACAAGCACATTTACTCATTCAACACTTCCTTTGTGGTCAAATAAGTGAAATGAAATGAGGCGAGTTAATAAATGAAGCGAGTTAGCTGGTTAGCAGGCTGCTGAGGGGTTACGCCGCCAGGGAAATTTCTGAGGCCTAGAAATTGTGTCTGTGATAAAAACAAAACAAAAAAAAACAACAACAATAAGTGGGTGTTCTGTCACGGTAGTGATTTGCGACGGCGTGCACCACATGGCTTGGAGACAGTGAGGTCAGGCCTCTCGGCACAATGCTCCTTTCAGGCCCGGTTGTCACTGAGGCCTTTATCCTGCGCTCGCTCCGAGCTCACACTCCTCCGGTTTCCTCCTCTGGCGATGTGTCTGATCGTCTTTCCCTCGCTGCCATTCTCCTTCACTCCTCTTATTCTCTATTTCTCTCTCTCTCCCCCCCCTCTGTCTTGTTTAGCCGCGTTTCCACCGCAGGAACTTCCCCCAGAGACTAGGAACATAGAGGACATAGAGGACCTCTAAATGAACTCCAAGTCTTGCAGCGCAGCGAACGTTTCTGATTGGCCGAGTAGCAGCGTTTTATTAATCCCTGCAACCACAAACCTTCATCAACATGATGGAGAAGAAAGCATACGACAGATGGAAATCTGTGTGAAATCCAGGCCTTATCGATCCGTTTGCTTACATTAAAGTGGCCATCTCGATGATTTTCCTTTAGGTCTCTTTTGCGAAACCTATGGCGATAAGCGGTAATCGCAGGTGTGTTGCCACTGACACCCAGTTTGTAACATTCATCATACTGCAAATGCAAGGCTTTCATCGGTGGGCCATAGGCTCAATCACCATTCTGTCGCCTCTTTCGGTGATAGTGACTTAACAGACATTTATTTACGTGAAAAGTTTCCAGATTATTACTGTCAGTCTAGCGTTTCGGGCGTTTTGAATCCGCTTTGCTACTACCGCTCGTCTCTTTTCCAGCGTTGACTCAATGACGCCATTTGCAAAGCAGTCAATCACGGTCAACAAGGCTAAAATACTCCCAAACAGGGACAAAGGCATTTTTCTTTTTTACTAGTAAAAACTCGCTGTCTTTTAATTCTTTCGGTTGTTTTTTATAGTTAATTCTGCTTCTGGTGTTCACTGAGTTGTTTCCCTGTCTTGTCTTTGGTCAGATGAAACCACTCTTGGTCTCTCGTGGCCTCTTGTGAAACACGATCTCCAGACCAGACAGGGAACCTCATAAACACCAACAGGCCCTGCATATCACACATTCTGGTTCAGAGAGGGAAAACAAAACGTGACCAGGGTCTGACACAACACAATAGGACATAACATGGCACAACACTGCGTAACACATGCTGGCAAGGAAATGAGAAAAGAACACTTCCACTCTTAACATAACAACAATGGTTACTACATTGTTGGCATACTGTTGGCATCGGCCAATGTCATAGATATCTAAACCAGTGTGCAATTCAACGTGATCAAATGCAATATAGGAACTGAGAGAGAGACATGGAGAGCAAGACATGTTTCAGTGGTGTTGGGTCTCACTGGTAACACATATTTGAAGCTGCTGGGAAACAGTGAAAAGTAAAACTATAACTCTCGCTCTTGCTCCCACCCCCCGCCCCCCCCAGTCCTCCTCTTCCCAGGAGTTGTTGCACCAGCTGCCCTTCCAGCCCACGCAGGATGACCTCCACTTCCTGTTCAAACACTTCCGGAGCACCGAGAGCGTGGCGGACGAGGAGGCGGGGCATGTCGCACCGCCCGTTGTGCGCCTGCGCTCCCGTAGTCTCAGGTAGGCCGACACACCTCCACCCCCTCCCTCCAGGACTACCTTCAAGACATCCTTCACACCCGCCTGCATACCTACCTTCAATCTACCCTCAGATCAAACCTACATTCAGACTAAAATGTATTATCACGATAATTATGGGGAAGTTTTACATGACGCTGATAAATATCATGATGTGCTTATGAATTCAAAATACCATTCTAAACAGTCTAACTAAGGGGAATTACATTGAAGTATATGGACATTTAAAGTATGGTATTGGACTAAAACTAGTGTTTTTTTCTCACTGACGTTTCAAACATATTTTGATCATTTTATCTTCTCATGGTAATTAAGTTAGACAAAAAATGTGTCATGTCAGAAATGCCACTGATTCCACTCTTTGGCGTATGTCTACATACCATGATTTTTTTCCTCATTTTGCGAATACCGGTGTTATGTGCCAACTGGTTCCAGAGCTATCTGGTTCCTGGGTGCGTGCATGTGGCTGTTGTGATGGTCTTTACTTGAGTGAGCCGGTCGTAGCTTGTAGGCAGATTTGCTAAATCCGCCGACATAGCCGACTTGTTTTCACGTCTTGCCCGGCTACTTTTGTGTTTATTTTGTTGAATACTGCGTTAAATTCCTATACAACACCAACAACAATGGTAAATGTATGCAAAAATAAAAAATAATAATCGTCGCGAGCTGCATTGGTGCCGGCTCCGTGATGCAAAAGGCATTTAGAGGCATTCCCGTCTAACCGCTAGCGCCACACTTACGCCTTTGTGTGTCTCCTGCCTGTGGAGAATTAATCAATTTCCTCACCACTCTGGAAACCTTTTTGCTTGGGTTGGCTTAAAACAACTGGTTACCTTTTTGTGCGCATGGGACAAATTTGATAGTTTTACACACGTGATGGTCCGTTTGGTAATAAAAGACCGCGGCGACAATATTACCATCTTGAACGACAAATGCTGTACGATTACAGAAGCCGACTGTAAAGTCTACCTGTTAGAGTTTTAAGTGTGTCAACATTGGGCCAGATACGCCTGTCGTAATGAAGGCCTTACCAAGGGTTGCTATAACTTTTATTGTATGCCTTTACAATATTGTGTGAACTATGAAACGTGGACTATGAACGCAAATAAACCCGTCCTTGAAAAGCATAAGCTGGTGATGCTGGTGGATTCGATGACACTCTTCATTGGAGGAAAAATACATAACGTGTACTTTTGTATACTTGGATAGCTGGATCATTTCAGTCATGAGAGTTTGGTTTACTTTAATCTCTGAGAACATCTCTTCAGATACAAGAGGGATGTGAATAATCCTAAAAGATAAACGATGACTTCGTCATCCGCGCACGCCGAACATGACTAATAGGATGTGGCCAGGGTGGAAACATTAAACATGGCTGTCTTGGTGAGTGCTTGGTGTTGTAGGGAACGACGCAGGAGGCTCGTCGTTATCTCGAGACTTTCCTTTGTTTGTGAAACATAACATTCCTAAAAAATAAACCCTCACAAGCATCCCATAATTACTCCGACATGACTTCAGAGGGTGGCGTGTCTGGAGACCTCGGGACACCCTTTACGAGGGGCTGTGGGGTGGTGGTGGTGAGGACTCGGTCGTGGATTGGGTTTCCTGTGACTGGCTGTCGGGTACATGCAAGGTCCTGGATACGCTTGCTGCGGTCATTGTATCGCAACGTAGTAATCTTAGAAGTAAGGAAGTGTGTCATCTAGTAATGGATTGAGTGATTGAAATCCATATGTTGATGCCGCAGGTTTTTTAATTCCCAGAAGTAGAAACATGACGCGAATCAAATCCTGCAGTGATGGAGAGATTTGCGTTTGGCCCAGTTCAGTTGTTAAGGTCACTTTGTGTTTATTCCACACTTGATTGTCTCGCAATCTAAACGTAACAATCAATTATAAGGGAACGACTTCATAGAAATGTGAGAGCCTTCGTGGGTCTATAATTGGGACACTTGATACGCTCGGCTGCCACTCTCAAGCACAATCCAACCAATCCGAACCGTAGAGGCAAACGCCCATGAATTGTCTCTGATTTGAGAACGTACGTCATTTATATAACCAGAACAAGCGCTCGTTTTGTCACGCGGTCAAGTGCCACGTTAAAATGACTGCGCACAACCGGTTTTTTACAATTGCCCCCGAAATAGACTGCGCACAAGTGTTGTTATGTGAAACGGTATACCGAGGGGTATGTTTCCACGCTACAGCGCTATTTCTTTTAAATAGATTGCAGCTCATGGGATACCGCTCGAAGCTGTCATTGAATGCAGCAGCAGCACATGCATGTGCTGCTGCTGCATACGGTCCCCCCTGAAATAGCGTCTTATTTTGTGTTTGAGGTGCAAAGGGGGGGGGGATGACAGTGTGTTGATTTGCAGCGGCTATGCGTGATTCAAAGAGAGTGCAACTAAACACCGTCATGCACAACAGATGTGGTCGTAAAGAGACTGTTGATGAGAAAGTGATCTCCATTGAGCTTTTATTCACACGGGGGCCGTGGCTCAAGTGGTTCTGCAGTAAAAGAAACGGTCATAAACAGAGGGTTGTGTTCATGCGTAAACCTCGTTGAATAAATTACCTTTTTAATTGCAGCCTTTTGCTGTATTTTGGCTTTCATTTACACGCATACATTTTATTATAATATTTTAATACTTTTATTAATTTATTACCCTTTTTTTGATACTATTTTTCATTTTATAACATTATTTGTTTATCTTACTTGACTACCTTGTTGAGAAGAGCTTGGCTTGTGAAATTGTGGCACAACAACACATTGCTACTTCCTGCATTTAATAAATAAATAAATAAATGAAGAACTCGAGCTGTTGTTGTGCGTTGTCCTAGGAATCGTGAACAAAAGACGAAGAGATGCAAGTGAAAAGGAACTGATGACGAATTGTCTGCTCTGATGTCATCCACATCGTGCGGTTAATGTGCGCACTGGACACACGCACTTTGTTTTGTGTCCTTTTCCCAGCACCGGCCAAATATGCAGTCCGTCTTCATTATTTTAGTAGTTCCCTCTCTGTGTATTTGAACGGCTCTTGTTTTGTGGCTGTGCTCCTCTCATGCAGCCCCGGTCGGACCTGTGGGACTTTCGACAACGAGATCGTGATGATGAATCATGTTTACAAGGAACGCTTCCCCAAGGTATGCTGAGCCCAACAGGAGACTCCTTTTTGAATTCCCTTTCTCTGCAGTCCTCCCCATCACTTACCTTTTAATACTGTGAACAAGGTGGTATGTATGTATGTATGTATGTATGTATGTATGTCCATGCTATATGTGGCTCATTAAATCACTACATCACATTTTACCATCTTGCTATATATAATACAATTCATAGTCTCTTAAGATGTCCGGCGTGCCGGTATGCATCTACACGCACGCATGTCATCTCACGCCGTCCTCGCTGCATTCTCATCATTTTAGTTATCGTGGGCTCTGCAGGGTGTCCCGTGTTTCATATCCCCTATATTCCCCCCCCATACTAAATTCCTGGTGTGCCTTTCCCTACCCCCACCCACCGCCACCCCCCCCCGTCTCTCCCCAGGCCACGGCCCAGATGGAGTGTCGTCTACTGGATGTCATGGCCGAGTCGTCCTCCGACAAAGCCCTGCCCCTGGCGGACGGCGTGCTGGGCTTCATCCAGCACCAGCTGGTGGAGCTGGCTCGCGACTGCCTGGACAAGTCCCAGAACGGCCTGGTCACCTCCGGGTACTTCATGGAGCTGCAGGAGAAGCTGGAGAAACTGCTGCACGAGGTGAGGGCCGGGGGGGGGTGGGGGTGTGGGGGGGGGGTAGTTCCGGTATGCTAAAGCATGTATGCTAGCCTGTGTTTCTTGGCAACCATTTGGCTGTCTTGAGGAACTACACTATATTGCTTGGTGGAAGGATGAGGATTTGTTTTCAATAAAGGATCGCATTTTATGTTGCTGTGTTTATTTAGTGAAATCTTACGAGGTTGTCTGTAGTAACCCTTTTAGTAGCCGTTTTATAAAAGCAATAAGCCACAAGAGGCCGTTAATTAGCGTGATTTTAGAGCCCTAGCTGTATTAAGGTCAAGGTTACCGGTTTGTTTGTCATTAACAATTTGTTTGTCGGTTGTCTAGTTTTGTTTATTTGATTTGCTGGCTGTGTAGGTGTTGGGAGTGAGGTGGGTTTGTTCATTGCATGTTGGGTATTGGTGCTGTGACAAGTTAGTATTGGTTTCTGGTACAAGTGATGTATTGGGGAAACATAGATCGTTGAAGGGACCCGAACTATGTTTCATGGAGTTAAATTGTATTTTCAAGGACCTTTTTCTTGTTTTTTTGTGTTTTCCTTTCCATGTGACATCATGTCATCAGATTTGTATATACTGTGGTAGGGAACATCCAGGGCCAGAGCCAAGCACGAAGAATGAGTTTGTTGACATCCCTATATAGACATTGACAATGTTCTCTTTAATGGTCTCATTTTATGATGTTGGTTGCTACTAGCAAGCTGTAACCGTGTAGCCAATTTTTCATAATAACAAAAGTGCGCACAATGTTTATTCCAATTTATTTTATGTTTATTCCAATTGACAGCAATTAGTACATGGTAACAATTGAGTTTTCTGAGACATAGCATGTTTGAATGGGATATTGGCTCTGGGAACATTACATTTTACAATGTGCTTGGTTTTGTGGTAAGGTTAACCATGTGGTTACATAATGATTTATTACATAACATCGCACAGGCAAAACAAACGCCTGCAAGCAAATGCAAAGGCGTGCGCTCTATGCAGAAGTTAAACTTTCCTTATGCAGACGACGCAGTTAATGACATCGTCTTACCATGGAGTTGGCAAACAGAATCATTAGTCTGTTTGAAAGGGGTGTGGTCTCATCTTCAGGGTTGTGGAGTTCGTTTATAATGGTCTTACTGTGAGTCTCCTTACCCACAATGCCTTGCTCTGTTAATCTCAGGAGGATGCATATTATTGTTGTTGCTGCTTGAGTTTTTCATAAAATATCTATCCAAGTACATCTCCACTTCACATCTAGGCTGATTCTCCCGGGGGCTCTCTCTCGGTAAGAGACATGTTGGACTTGGTCTTGCTTTGGAAGAGAGGCTACATTGCCAGGGATCATTATATAACGCTGTCAGTGCAATGGCTAGGAAGGAATTTGCCTTGGCTCCATGACCAGTAGCTCAAGCCATGACATGCGATTGGTTGTTTGTCTTGCATCTGAAAACAAGGAATCATTTTGAATGTTGTGATTGGCGATGTGGCAAAGAAACACACCCATGAAATAAGTGGCTCTTGAAAATGTATACTAATATAGAGTAGAATAATTATAACATGTCAACATTACTGTGTGTGTGTGACTGCAAACCTGTTTGATTGGCGTCTCCTTGGTACACGCCTACATTGTGAGTCAATGACCTCATTCTGTCCAAATAACACTTGAGTAGCAGAAGCAATGTGTGTTTTGTAATGGAAACGCAAAGTAAGCATATGGCCACACAGTATAATGGGAACAGCCATTTATATTCATGGCCCATTATCTAAGCACAGACCCGAGTGACTGCTGAGCGAATGTCAAAGCAAAAATATTGAAATTGTCTTTGTTATTACTAAATCAATGTCACAGCTCGCTAAACCATCGCCTAATATCTGCGGTTTTCTCAATTTTGTGGTCGGGAACACTTGTGGGGTAGTCCGCTATATACGGTAAATGAGGTCACAGGACATTTCTGACTGAAAAGGTGGGCAATACACATGTGAGAACCACTGCTCTAGTATAACCCCTTCCTCCACATGCATCTTGCCACAAGGACAAGGTCAACTATTCTTCATTTTTAAATATCTCCCACCCCCTTTTTGTTCATCTTTCCGATACAGGCGTATGAGCGGTCTGAGAGCCAAGAGGTGACCGTCATCATCAAACTGGTGAAGAAGATCCTCATCATCATCTCGCGGCCCGCACGGCTCCTGGAGTGTCTGGTAAGACCGGTATCTGGGGTGTGAGTCTGTCTCCGGGGTTTTAGGGGCTCAGTAGTGCTTATTATGTGGGCTTGATGGGTTGTCAGTCACATTCCAGTCATTCACCAGCTGAGACCTGCTTATACTGTCTGCTGCAACCAGGCTGTCAATTACCCTGTAGGAAGCCAGCGACGCATTACCAATGCATTGGTTTTTTCGACAACGCGGTGGCGACGATATTGTAATTCAGTAGCAGGCGCTGCATTACAAATCTGCTGCTTTAGTGCCTTTGGCCTTAGTGGCTGCAGTGTGCAGGTTTAATATTCATGCAACAGTTTCATGGTATTTAATATTCATGAATTTGAGTTGTGATAATGTCTGGTTAGCTTTCAATTCTTAAATTCCACCCTTTTACTGTCTGTATGTCTTTTGCAGACATGGTGCAGTGGTAATGTTAACACATTGTATGAATGTGTATGAAATATTATAAAAACAAAAAAAATCTCAAAAATCTGATGTTTTCCTTCTTGGTTTTACATTTTTTCCAGGTCTACTTTTACTTTTGGGTGCTTGCCGGTTTTTTTTTTGCCATCTTTGCCATATTTTGTACTATGCTTCGAACAATGCACAGCCCATGTAGGCAAATCCACAGCGACACGTTCAGCTCAGTAAGACAGTCCATGCTATGTGCTCTCCTGCAGGAGTTTGACCCAGAGGAGTTCTACCACCGCCTGGAGGCCGCCGAGGGCCACGCCAAGGGGGGCCAGGGTGTGAAGACCGACATCCCCAAGTACATCATCAGCCAGCTGGGCCTCACCCGAGACCCCCTGGAAGGTACAGCACCACCACCTAAAGCCCATTTTTCTATTGGGTTTCCTTCATTGATTTATTGTCGTTATTCTGTTAAGGCGAACACCGTGTTTGTCGACGTAGAACCTCCCTCACGTGTCATCTCTCGTCCAATGAAATTACTGGTACAGAAGGTGTGGGAGGGCCTAGGTGTTGGATATGTTCAAAGTAAACAATGAAGAAGTCTTGTAGTATTCGGATGAGATTCTAGACAGCTTTTTTTTCTCCACGGTTTGGACTTTTTAAATTGGGTTTAGATACAGAAAAGCTTAGATATTGAGCTTTGGCATAGTTCTGTCATCCAATATGTGATTGTCAGCAACTGACAGTGGAATCTATCAACACTCGATAACCTGTGAATCCTTTAAATATTTAATATTGTATGTGCTTACTCACCAAAACATTGGCAGCACAGAAGGGGGTTCATTTCTAGTAAACAGCAATACGTTGCTATGTGCATGGGCCATTTCCTGGCAACGCCCTGCCCTTGTGTGATTCCCCAGGGCCACTTGCTAGGCACCACGCGATAAGAGCAGTTTGATTTAACATTTGGAGTAGTCCTGTTGTTCACTCGGCTACCGTTTCCTTGACCTGGCGTAGACCCATTGTTGGTCTAAAATCTGAGTCATCACACTGGTGAAATGAAAGGGTGATTTTTGATATGATTCAGATGTGGTTGCTGCTGTTGTTAAGTCAAACAAAATTTAAATCACGTCATGAATCACTTTTTTCATTTGACCAGGGAATACAGAATCAGGCTGCTCCCGAGATCAGCTTCTATTGGACATTATTTTGTTATGGGTAGCGCTACTCGTTTATTATTATAAAAAACAATAACCATAACAAAACATTACCATAGTGCGATGGTATGTTACTTTGTCGTCACCAGTTGCACTACTGTGAGACTGGATATTTCTGTTGTGTCCCCTGTTTTTTAATGTTTTTAGGGGTTAAGGTAAATTAGTCTTGCCTTTTTTTTTTTAAGAGTTGGGGTGTGTCCCCAAGTCCTTTTTAATGTGCCTCTGGAAAAGAGATGGTGGCTGTTGATTAAAAAGCCACGCAAGTAAACAGTGTTGGAGTGTTGGAAATGTTTACTCAACTTCATTTACAGAGATTTACTCTGGGTGATAAAATTTTTTTACTAGGCCTAGTATATCCAAATGGCATTTCATTTGCACCACAAACTAAGACTTACTTACAAAACAGATGCTCTGAGTTCAATGTATTTAGTTTTAACATGATTGTGCACACAAATCTATTTGTTAGAAAGCTGCTATGGATAATATATATACCCTATATGTCAGAAATGTATTATCATAATATGACACCAAGTATGTGTTTTTATAATGTAATTAAAACAAATGCATCATATAATCAAGTGAGTGTAAAGTTAAAATTCCACAAAATACCACACATTAAAGTACTCACACATCCTAGAATGATCCCAAAGTGGCCCAGTGTCTTCCACCATGCTAGTCCATGGCCTCTGTCGGGGCGGGGGGGGGGGGGATGTGCCTGCTGCGGTTTTGAATGGAGGGTAACCTTAAGCTTTCCCCTGCTCATGGTACAGATGTGGCCCACCTGGAGCAGACCAGCCCGGGACACGGGGCGTCCGGCAGAGAGAACCTGGATGACTCTGGAGAGGTAAACGTGGCCCACTGGGATTTGAGGCATTATGAATTATTGTATATTATAGATGGGTGAATTATTATTTATGCATGTACATGTATTAGTTGATGATGATGATGATGATGATGATGATGATGATGATGATGATGATGATGATGATGATGATGATGATGATGATGATGACATGTAGATTGGATTGGTGGTCATAGAGCGCTACCACTGACATTCAGAAATGGTTTTTATAAATATTGTATAATATTTATAAATGTGTGCTTGTCTATCCAGGCCACTCTTGTATCTTTATACCTTTTTATAGTTGAAAAGTTTATCGCTTCAATGTTGCGTGTGGAGTCTGCCTTGAAAACATTTCATTGTGCATACTTATGCCTATGGGCATGTGACGAATGTCTTGAACTGAAGTTGAACTTGAACTTGCACATCCAGTTGACATGACGGTTGGCAATTATGATGATGTTGATTGAAACCAAATAACAACGTTTAGTCACACGTTTTACATTTGACTGTAAACATGTTTACAGACTAAACAGATGGGCGATGTCTGGACGATAATAACTTCAATACACTCATGTGTAGTAGGAGAGCACTGCATAACGTCTTTAGAGTTGTCACTATGAGCAACAAGGATGGAGTTGAGCGATTTTTAAAAACAACAACAACAGCAGTAGCTAACTTCCTGTTTCCTGTCTGTGGCGCTGTGTGATTCAGAGCCGGGCCGCGTGCACCCCTCCCCGCAGGAAACCGCTGGAGAGCGACTTTGACACCATCAAGCTTATTAGCAACGGTGCCTACGGGTGAGTAGGGCGGGCTTTGACCTTTGTTTTGTTTTTTCGGCTGGCTCCTGCTGTTGCTAGCCGAGCCTAGTAAAACAAAAAAGTTGCAGGAGCCACTGAATTGACATGGGGTAGAATTACTTGGCAGAATGACATTTTATTTTACTGTTGATTTAAGCTGATTATTATTCATTCCCACTCCCTGTTTTACCTGTTTGGACATTTTCCAAGCAAATCCAAAGTCCCACACCATGACAAGCAGAGAACAAAACAGACCTTTGATGGATATGACAATATGTCGACGGATATATTGTTCGATGAATCACTTGCTTGTCAAATCTTAATTTATTCTATTCAAGAATTGTAGACTGCTTTTGTAAGCGCAGCGACAATGTCTCGCTTGTCAATATAAGTCACGGAATGAGCGTGACGGCAATCCTACTTCTTTACCACCTTCTTCTTAGTTTATTCCTCTTTCTACTGTAATGTTCCCACACTCTCTCTCTGTCTCTGTCTCTGTCTCTGTCTCTGTCTCTCGCTGTCTCATATCTCTTCTCCGTTCATCGTTCCTGTTTCTCCTCCATTCCTGCTGTTCCCTCCCCTATTTCGCTCTCTCTCCCCTCTCTTCCCCATCCATACCTCCTGTTAATCTCTCTCTTTCTCTCTCTCTACCCTCCTCCTCTCCCTCCATACCTGCTGTTCACCCTCTCTGTCTATCGAGTTAAGCAATAAGCCACTTGAAGCCATGATGTACAGTGAATCTCGAACTGCTAGGGGGCGTTGTTAGGCACAACGCCAAAACGGTTACTATAGACTACCTCGTAAGATTTCACAAAATAAACACAGCAACATAAAATGTTATTTATTGAAAACAAATCATCATTCTTCCACCAAGCAATATAGTTCCTCATGACAACAAAACGGTTACACGGCAACACAGGCTAGCATACAGGCTTTAGCATACTGGGCGCATTAATATTAAAAATGAATTGTTATGCAGTCACAGGTGTGGGAGTTTTTTACAACGAGCCAATCAGAATCGAGGAACGATCCGTTTTACGTACATTTAAGTATCTGTCCTTCTCCACCCTCTCAGCGCGGTGTTTCTGGTGCGCCACAAGGAGACACGGCAGCGCTTCGCCATGAAGAAGATCAACCGTCAGAACCTGATGCTGAGGAACCAGATCCAGCAGGTGTTTGTGGAGCGAGACATCCTCACCTTCGCCGAGAACCCCTTTGTGGTGTCCATGTTCTGCTCCTTCGACACGCGCCGCCATCTCTGCATGGTCATGGAGTACGTGGAAGGTAGGAACAGTGGGCGCTCACAGCAGATTTATTCATCATAATAATAATACCTTTTTCTTGGACCTCCATGAATAACATTTGACATTTTTATATTTGTTGTGTTCAATTACTTCTGTATTTAAAAAAAAACATTTTTAAGAACATTAGAAAAGTAAAACATTTCCATGAACAAAAGGTAAAAACAATTATCAGGCTCATTTTCAAGTGCAAACATGGCCTTGTGGTTATAAGTATTGCATCATCTGCAATACTTATAACCACAAGGCCATGTTTGCACTTGTTAAGTGAAATGGTGTGTTATGTCAGGAATACTGGAATATTTTATAGGATATTTGTATTTTTTACTATTTCTTACTTTAAAATTATTCAGTTGATGATTGGGTTGTTCTCTGTGCTCCAGGCGGTGACTGTGCCAACCTGTTGAAGAACATCGGTCCCCTGCCTGTAGACATGACCCGGATGTACTTTGCAGAGACGGTCCTTGCTTTAGAGTACCTTCACAACTATGGCATCGTGCACCGAGACCTCAAACCAGACAAGTGGGTTCCCTACCAGTGTTGCCTAAGCAGTCTGATCTGAACAAGTTTGATCTGAAGCAGCCTTAACCAAACCGGTCGGTTCTGAACTTGTCTAGACCAGACCAGTATGATCTAAATCAATGTTCTCTAAATCAGTCCATCGAAAAAAGTCTTATCCAAGTCCATCTATCCCAGTCTATCTAGACCAGTTCATCTAAATCTGACTTATTGTATAGTTCCAGTGTTAAATAAAGATGAGCATCTCATTCAAAGAGAATAATATGTCCCTGTTCCCCAGCAGAACCTACTTATGCTGGAGCCCTTTTATTATTGAAAGAGGTCGGCCCGTCTTCAGAAGACTGGGTTCATTTTTAAGTCTTCTTGAAGTCAAGTTTTTTTCATTTTTTTGCTGTTTCCCTCTTGTGTAGGCAAACATGTGATAAACAATGTTTTAATCTTCTTTTCCAGTTTACTAATCACCTCCATGGGCCACATTAAGCTGACAGACTTTGGCCTGTCGAAGATCGGACTCATGAACATGACCACCAACCTGTATGAAGGACACATTGAGAAGGATACCAGGGAGTTTGTCGACAAACAGGTCAGCCTCTTCTCTTCCTGTCTCTTCTCTCTCATTCTTCCCTCTCATCTCCTCTCCTCTCTTCCCCTACCCATGTTTTCTTTAATTAATAGTATTTGTGATCTCAACACAAGAGAATGTAGTATAGCGAGTGTTGGACTCCTAGCCTTTACCCTGACATTCTTAGTCCTTAATGGCATGTATCTGAACTCACTGTAAGTTGCTTTGAATAAAAGCATCTGCTAAATTACTATTAGTCTAATACGGCTTGTACATTGCAACGTCACATCCCAATGACCGCCTCCATTTTGGAAGCATAGGAGCATTAGAATATTAGTTATTGTGTTGGTAGTAAGGGTTTTTTGGTCATTGTTTAGTAATTAATCATGATATTATGTGTCATTATGGGGAGGCATTGTTGTGTCTGCTACAGCGTTTCTCATGTGAGACGTGGCAAAACAACGTTTTCATTAGCCTAGGTTACTAGGCCTATGGCCTAGTTGCGTTGATTTAGGATTCTACAGTAGTACAAGTCGCTTGACTAGTTCTCTCAATATGGCGGAGTATCGGGCAACAAAAAATCCCATGATGCATTCTGATGTACAAGCACTGTAGTCTAACAACCCCCCTCCCCTCCACCCAGGTGTGCGGCACCCCAGAGTACATCGCACCAGAGGTGATCCTCAGGCAGGGCTACGGGAAGCCGGTAGACTGGTGGGCCATGGGCATCATCCTCTATGAGTTCCTGGTTGGATGTGTGCCCTTCTTTGGTGACACCCCAGAGCAGCTCTTCGGACAGGTAGTCAACGGTAAGTTCATCACATGCAAGTAGGTCTACACTAGGGCTGACCAATATGGTAAAAATATCATATTATGATCATGTTGACAGGTATTGCAATTGCGAAATGATAATTATTGCATCACAACTTTCATTTTCACAAAAAAAAAAAAAAAATCATGATGTGACATTTGTTGCGGTCTGTACCAAACAAACAGGTTTTCTTACATCTGGAGAAATAAATGTGTAGGCCAGGGTATCTCTGCCGCACTACAGTACTTCTTTATAATGGTGTTATAAATTTACATTAACACATTTGACCCATATCAAAAAATTGCAGCTCCTGTGATTTGGATATTGCACTTGGCCATATTGTAATCGATCGAGCCCTAGTCTACATGCATGTGCTTGTTAACCCCCATAGATAGGTTATACTTTGTGTAATGAGAGGCAAACAGCAGCTTCGAGATACAGAATTTGACTGATGCTGGTGCTATGGTGATTTGTAATAAGTGGCTAGCTCCTGATAATGACTATGTTGGCTAATTGGGGACAGCAGAATGCAAGGACACAAAACATATTCTCAATGCAGCATATTTTCTAAATTACATTATAATAAAATTATTCAAAATATATTCAAGTCCATATTGCTAGTTGATCCAACTGCTGCAGCAAAAGCTGAAGCTGACAGTAGGTCTGTAGCCTTTGGGAGTGTGTGAAATTGTGTCAGAGCTTCCTGAAGTCACCATCATAAATATCTGACTAACCGCCAACAGCATCAATCACTACCGCATGTGAATTCCCAATTTAGTATGCGCCTTTGTCATTCTTGTAGATAAAGTCAGACTTTCCAGAGAGAGAGAGAGAGAGAGAGAGAGAGAGAGAGAGAGAGAGAGAGAGAGAGAGAGAGAGAGAGAGAGAGA
>JAOPJH010000131.1:12705744-12722791 GCA_027122575.1 Merluccius polylepis | reverse complement strand
CTTGTAGTTTAGCTTGTGGTAAAGGTTGTAGTATAGCTTGTGGTATAGCTTGTAGCATAGCTTGTAGTATAGGTTGTAGTATAGCTTGTGGTATAGCTTGTAGTATAGCTTGTAGTTTAGCTTGTAGTAAAGGTTGTAGTATAGCTTGTAGTTTAGCTTGTGGTATGGCTTGTAGTAAAGGTTGTAGTATAGCTTGTAGTTAAGCTTATAGTTTAGGTTGTAGTATAGCTTGTAGGGTTTTTTTTGTTTTGCGGTACCTGATGTGCACAATAATTGCCACACTGGTCTTTCAAAGCATAGTTTAACTTTGTGTTTTTCTTAATTATCACAAAATATGTGTGTGTGTATGTAAATATGTACACACTTAATATTAGGATTGCACAATATATAACATTGATAATTATATGAAAAATGACCATTTTTAATTTTAAAACCTTCTTTAGTGCACACTAACTATAATGTGTGTTGACACATTTTAGATAAAACTTACCCATTGTATTTGTGTTTTATCCATATGGTGCAACTCTGCATGATGTTGAATTATTGAGCGCTTGTATTGAACTATGAGATGCTCTGGCTCTGCAGATGGCTGACCCAGAAAGGGACGAGGCAGAAGAAAATCAACGAATGGCTGGGCATTAAGAACGACGCCGATGAGTAAGTCAACAGACTTTTAAAGGAAGGAAAACATTTATTTAAATATTAAAAAAACTAATTTGATAACAGGACTTGTATTTTTTTTTAAATCAAATGAAAAGTTACATGTTACCGTAACTAAGCGTGTTTTCCCATCTCCAGCTCATACTCGCTGGTGGAGGAGGACGAGTGCTCGCCGCACCACGACGAGTGCACCTGGTACGTAGGAGACATCAAGCGCACGCAGGCGGAGGAGCTGCTCAGAGGCAAATGTGACGGCACCTTCCTCATCCGCGAGAGCCAATCACAGAAGGGCTCCTTCGCGTGCTCTGTCGTGTGAGTTACTTTATCTATACATTTTATTTTGTATCTGTTTTAATAACGTTATGTATCTATTATTTTCATTGTTTATTTTTTATAAGTGTATTCATTGTTTACTATTTTATTCAGTGATTTTGTTATTTATGTATGGATTTATTTGTATTCAACTTTTTTGCGCTGCTTTCCGCAGTGTGGACGGCGACCCCAAGCACTGCGTGATCTTCCAGACAGCTACGGGCTACGGCTTCGCAGAGCCCTACAACCTGTACCCCTCCCTCCAAGACCTGGTGCTCCACTACAAGAACGTGTCCTTGGTCCAACACAACGACCAGCTGAATGTAAACCTAGCCTTCCCGGTGCTGGCCCGCTCCCAGAACCAGAACCAGCATCCCAGATGAGCTAGCAGGACCAGCACAGTACAGTAGTAGTACACACACCCCCACTCCCACCCCCAACCCAACCCAGGATGGAAAGCTTCAAGTTCTTCAAACTCATTCTCAGTGACGAAAAAAAAAAAGAAAAATCAAAGACAAAAAAAAAAAAGTGAAATCCACCATTTTGTGAACAATGGTTCTTAATCTGTTGTTAAAATGGCCGGCATGATTAGATTTGCCAGCGGGGCACGGTGGTTCGCCAGTGTTAGGCTGGCGGCTGGTGCTGATTCCACCCTGATGATTTTAACCATGAATTCAGCATTTTAAAAACAAGAAAATAAGCACACAACAACAACGAAGACCTGTACAGTTTCCTTGGCCAGCGACACAAGGAGAGAGCGAGAGAGAGAGAGAGAGAGAGAGAGAGAGTTTTCCCACCATTAGACAGCCATAACTGTACAGAGTCAATTACAATAAGCAAACAAAACTACAGTAAAATACCTTTGGTACAAACAAAAAACTCCTAATACCAAGTGATGGACTTGATAGTGTTGGTGATGATAGTCGGAGGACTATAGGTAAGCAAGCGGAGCAGGATTTAAGCCCTTCTGTCGAGAGCCGGTGCTGTAAAAAAGACACACAAGGAAGACGGAGGATAAAGACAAGACTGGTTGACACACAAGGTGGAAGGGGGGAAAGATTCAACGGGGCGCTTTTATTTTTTATTTCATTTTGTTTTGGCTTTTTAATGCCTGGTTACTGTCTTTAGACAAAGGCCTGAACCGTCAGGCCCCCCCCCCCCACCACCTCCCAGATAACGCTGACTTGGCTACACACAGGCTGCTCGCGTTGGTCTGTTGACATTACCGTAGAAAGAAGATGCCTTGGACAGGGTGGGGGTGAGATGATGCTGGGTAGGGTGGATCAGCTGGGGGGCGGTCTTAAAATGGATGGATTGCGATTCAAAGCGTGAAAAAGTGCCATAGATGCAGCCTTGAACGACCACGAGCCCCCCGAGTTTCCTGGACAAGCGGAGGGCGACGTCAAGAGAGCGGACATTTAAGGAGGGAGGGCAAACTGACAGGTGAGGGGGGACTGACGGTTGGACGGAGAAGGCCTACAGCTTTAAGAAAAAGAAAAAAAAGACATATATATTTTTTATGAAAAAAAAGATCTTTATTGTTCGCTGTGGCTTCGTGTCATGCTCTCTCTCTCTCTCGCTCTCCCGCTCTCCCTCTTTCGCTCTATCTGTCACTGGGCCTGAGTTTGTTGATGAGGTACTACACACGGCAGAGTCACGTGGTACATGTGTGCTATATTGTGAGTATACAGTTCGTTGTAATCACAGTACACTAGATAGCGTGGTACGTTGATAAATGCAGTTATATATGCTCCAGGATTCCCTCCCTACTTAAGTCCCAGCTTGGGGAGAGTCTCCTGAACCAGCCCTTATTTCTTTCTTTCTTTCTTTCTTTCTTTCTTTCTTTCTTTCTGTCTTTCTTTCTTTATTTCTTTCTTTATTTCTTTATTTCTTTATTTCTTCATTTCTTTCTTTTCTTCCATCTGTTTTAATACTGTAGCGACCTTTAGTTTATTGGGACTAAAAGACATAACTGTTAGTGATCCTCCGAAAAAAGTGTTTATAATTTCTATATGCTAATGACTTTACGAAGCATCCATCTATGATGTGATTCTCGTATCCTATCCGGTACTGTATTTGCTTTGTCTCTAGCTAGGTAGACGTATTTACTGGCGCAGTTGTTTTTACAGATGTCTGATGATTTGATATTTCAGTTATTCACCGAACTCCCCTCACCCCCCCCGCCCCTCCCTCTCTCTCTCTCTCTCTGCGCTTGACCGCTTTTTGTTTTTTGTTTTTTGCTCACAGACTGTATAATATAAATAGACAGAAAACAAAAAGAAACTTCCAAAAGAGAAGCAGTGCTAATCACCTACACACGCAGACAACATGTGCAGTCAAAATGTGATTTGGCGCAGTTTCATTGCTGTATTTGTTTTCATGACTTTATTGTTTTGTTTATTTTCTTTGCTTTTTTTTGTTTTTTGTTTTTTTCGGTCCGCTATGCTCTCGGATTCTGTCGTCGGGGGGTGCTCAGTTCCCAGCTAATATGAGCCAAAATGAAGGATGTCTTTTCATGTAGCACAAAAAAAAAAAAGAAAAAGAAAACCAATCCTTTACCATTTATCATGGCCACATTGGTCTGATGATGATCTAGTACAGCATGCATGGAGTCTTTCAACAGGCTTTCCTCTTAGCCCTAGTGCTTCTCACTTGTGCTGTTTGTGTGTGTGTGTTTGTTTGCGTGTGTATGTGTGCGTGTTCAGTGCATACGTGTTAGTTAGTTGTAGGGCTATGCACAAGACGGTAGAAACGTGGATAGGAATAGGGTTTCACTTTTTTTTGCAGCAAACATCCCCAGGGCGACTTCCTTTTCCACAAATTAAGTAATTCATTAAGTCATTCGTTTATTCATTCGTAAATTTCCTTCCATCGTGAGACAACCGCGTGGATCGAGGAGCGTACCGTCTCTAGTCTGTCTAGTCTGTCTCTTCTTCAAAGCACAGTTGAAGTTTTAAGCAGGAAACGGAGCCTGGAAGAGGCAACACATAACCAATCACAGTATGAATGGTGAAATCTGGCCAAATACCGAGGTGCTCATTGGCTCCCAGAGATGGTTGTCATGAGGACCAGGCGCTGTCCTGTACACAGTGGACTTGAATGAAAAAAAAAATAGAAATAAAATGATAATGTAACCGATATTTTCGTAGAATGTGTGTAGCCTAAAATGATTAGGAAGTGAGTGAAAAGATTACAATATTTTGTGGGAGAGTAGCATGTTTAGAGTAACTTTTTGGAGTAAGTTTCTCTCAAGAAATTTGATATTTACCGTATGTGAAAAGCAAAAAGGCTTCTCTCTGGTGATTTACTTTAACGCAAAGCACATAATTTGAGTTATCCGATTTATTTAAAAAATATTTTGGATATGATCTCGAATCAACACACGAGAAATTAGAGTTGGCAACATTTTTATCAACGTGAACATCTCATTTTGTGGCAGATGGAACAAGTTAAGAATTTAAAAAAGGCAAGGCTAATTTGATTTGAATCCTAAATAATCAACGGTACTGTATTTTGCACAGATGATAACCCTCCCCCCCCCCCCCCCTCACCCAACAAAAGTTAAACTAGAAGTGACGGTGATGCTTCTGATGAGAGGGCTAATAAAGATAAACAGTTGAATCGTGAAGACTAGAAGTGCCTTTTGCCACGGTGAGACCGTCTCTACTCTACTGTATCCGCCATTGGAGTGTCGCTCCTCAAGATGGTGCCATCGCCCCGTGCTGTGCTCATGGGTTCGTGTCTGCTCGTCGTTCAGCCCTAATGGACGACTGGCACACAGGCATGGCTGTTGTGTCTGTCCGTCTTATCTGTTTTGTCTGTTCTCGAGTGTATGCCGAGCAAGGCTGTCGTGCATGTCCTAGCGTAGCGTAGCTTAGCGAGTGACGAGAGAATTATAAAGTTGTGGCTCTTGTTGAATAATCTTTTTACACCTTTTTAGTTTTTAACTATTCCTTCTTTGTGTGGTGCGGGAGGGGCTGTACAGATGCTTGGTGCTCTTTGCCCATTGAGTAAAAAAAAAAAAAAAAAGGCAAGTTTTCTTCAAGTTGTATTTTCAATATTTCAGCTTTTGTTTTTTTTTGTTGTATTACATTTTTTTGTTAATGAGACCCAGATTAGATAGAAATGTGAAGTAAGAATAACAGAGTGGTTTCGACCAGCACGCTCGAGGCCTAAGCTCTACAGACGGAGAACCTCAAGTTCCTGGCAGGATCCTCCCACAGTGTTTTCCTCTGTCAACTCACCTCACTGTGAAACTAGCTGGCCGCTAAACTCCTTCACAAACCGCTGAAAGATTGATAATGTCCGTTGGACCAACCGTTTAGTTTTTTTTGTGATTGCACTTTTTTTTAACTTTTTTTTTTTTTTTTCTCCCAGCAATGCAGTCTTTTAATTAGCCTCACCGCACACTCAGTGGTCCGTGATAATGTTGCTTTAGTTTTTTTTAAAATGTATTTATAGTTTTGCAATCCTTTTACATGGTAGTCATTCTCCATGTTTTGTTTTGTTTTTTACGTGAGGGGGGTGACTGTATACCGGTCATTCAGTATCCCAAATTAGGCATCATCTGTTTTTGACCCAACATTGTTGAAATGGTCTTTATTCATCCTCACAAACTCGACTGATCACATGTTCCGAAAGAAAAACGTTTATTGCAACATACAAAGTGGTTTTGTTAAATATAGGTGGAAAAAAATATGACTGTCGACAGAAGTGCCCATTGCAAAACAACTCAACATGTTGAAATAATTTAAGTTAAGTTAAGCTACATCGTCATGACGCTAGTAGAGATCATGATCACTTCAGACAGTATGTAAAATAGAAATGACAACAAATCTGCCCCCCCCTTTTTTACTTAAAAAAATCCATCCTCTTTAGGAATATTTTTACAAATACTCTTTTTGTCTTTTTGCTGTCGTACACGCTACATTGTGCAGTACCGAAATGGTGGTCACTGATAGAAAAGAGCATGATAAATGCAAACGAGTAGAGAATTTGAATTATGATTTGACTTGGAACTGAGCTTCAGGTCATTTGGTAGCAACTCTGCAATTTTAAACTTTACTCTGGGTGATGCTATTAGTTTGTCTTGTTTTTTGTTCTTTCAGATTTCTTATAAAAAAATATATATATATTTCATCCGCTTTGGTACACTGTAAAGTATATTTCTTAAAAAAAATAGTATTGTAGATAAAGCACTATCTTTCACAGTATACAAAGAAAGCAAGTATATTTGATGTCTATTTAGGTTTGACAAATGAGAGGCTTATTAGAAAATAAATACTTTTGAAATATATCCTAAGATATCTATATTTTTTGAATGATGTAACTCTGATTTGGATTAAACTTGAAACAAATCAGAAAGTTGTGAAAGGATCCTTTTGACTTACTCCACGGCAGTTGGAAAACAAGACATTTTGCAAGCGGTTTTGCTTTTCTGAATCGCGAGCACTCTGAATAATCCGCTTGGAAAAGCTTCCAGGAGACCTTTGTAATAGTGGTACATACAGTCAGTGTAAAGTAATACGCATAATCATCCTGTACACTCACAGTCAGAGAAGCTCGTCTGTGTTTTATATTTACGGAGCTGAATATCTGTACACATTTTTTTTTTCTTTTTGTTAAATGAGGTCTTGGCTGCTTTTTTTTTTGGTTTTTGTTCTGCATTTATTAGACAAGTAAGAGTAGTCGTTATGTTGGTTCTCTATTGTGAGAATCTGTTTTTCATTCGAAAACGTTTTGTCTTGAAAAGTGGCAGTTTGTTTGTAAAAAATGTTGGGGTGGAATGACCGATGCAGAATGGGGATCCATTACGGAGTTGACACCAATACGGGGGCCACCAGATCAGATATGGCCTATTGTGTCTTACGTTGGCATATCTCTGTGGCCACTTGTTTGTTTTTTTCCAAGAGGGGCATTTAGTGTTGAGCAATACGTTGAGGCAAACTGTAATTAGGCCATTCTTACTACACGTTAAACAGGTACACGATTCAGTCATCCAGAAGCACTCCTCTGAAAACACACAAACTTTTTTGTACATTTAAACAATGATGGCATTAGAAAGTGCTTGTTTATGGTGCCTGAGTAGATTTGTATTTGTTTTGTTTTTTTATTTGGCTTTTTAAAAAAGCAAATCGATTTTTTTTGTCTTTGTCAGTTTGTCAAGTTTGTTTGTTTGTTTATATCTGTTAATAACCGTACAGAACCTATAAAGATAAAATAAGCTAGCTTGAAAATTTCCTCCATACAGAAAAGAATACAAATGTTTACAACATGTCATTAACCAAATAGCAAGTATGCGTTTAAAAAAATCAGTCTGCCTGACCCTTGAAGTGGCTGTGATGGATTGGTTGGATTTTTACTCTCTCAGTCATTGGAAACTTGAAAAAGTCATGACTGCTTGTTCTCTCTCTTTTAAATTGTTCCCTTCCCGAGTGTTTTGTTTGTTTGTTTTGTTTTTACTCTTCAATACAGTGGTCCCTCACTATGACATTGTAATTATCACAGTATCACAGTCAGAAAGTCAGACATTTTGTTTGTAGCCTCTTGTCCGTAGGCTACGCATTCTGTGCTACTTGGTGGACCACTTCCCCACTAAATGTTTATTCATCACTGTGGAATGCATGTGGAGTGTGTGTGTGTGTGTGTGTTGATAGCTGGTCTACAGCCTCACCTGGCCCCGAGTCTGACTGATAAGACTCTGGTGCCGGTGGGGCGGCATACCTGTGGTGCATGAGAGCAATCCCGGCGCCCCCAGGAAAAAAACAGCTATCAACACACACACACACACACACACTCGGGATAGAGCCACTGTCATGGCAGCGTGTAACATCTGCTCGGCGTGTTACATCTCGCCGTCTCCAATAAATGCATTCTGAAAACAACATCTACCTGTGTCCATGTGTCGGAGGGCCCCCAGCAAAGGCCGCTAAGGTGGCGTGCGGCGGGGGTCTAAACTGCCACAATCACATCTCCTTTGAACCCTGCTGACTGGCTCTCATCTGACCCTTGTACATGCAGTGCTAACCCAAAACACATCATGTTATGGTTGTGCATGTGTGCGTTTTTTTGTCATAATAACTGATTGGGGTGTGAATCAGTTACAATACCTTGCAGTTTATACATCTCTATGCTATAGACTTCGATCAAGTTGCTATGTCTCCCGAGTCATGAGTTTGTTCATATAACATTTATGACGTGTAAGTGGGTTTATGTGTCATGATCCACTTTGTTAGAGCCATACACACTGCTTGCACAACATGTACTGTGTGTGTGTGTGTTCAGTTTGGACTGAGTCTGGGAATGATGGATGTCAGAAAGCATGCTTTTTTTTAATTTTGCACTTAACGGTATACAAGACACTACAAGAGCAGACGATAAAAAGAATGCAAAGGGTGCTTGGTAGAAACAACTAGATCATAAAGAAACCAAAATATCTCATCAAAAAAAACTCTAGACCTGTTTGTGATCGTTTTTGTTCCCCAGAACATCCCTTTCTTTCCTGCCGCCAGTATCAAGTCTGTCAAACTCATCACTTATCGCGTAAACTTTGATCTTTTTAGAGATTTCTGTCTATATTTGATGTGACTGTAATAGTATTTTCCACTGTATACTATCTTTCATTTCTAACTGCCCAAAAAATAAAAATGTCTGTGGCGTTTTCCAAGTGTTCGATGCCTCGACACTTCGCTAGAGGACTAGTTAGACTAGTTAGTGTTACACCTTGCAGCCCACATTCTGGTTTCCTCCAAGGCACAAGTCATTTCCTTGTCATCAGGAATGGCAGTTCACACACACATCAGCTTAGTATTACTATAGCCTCCCACAATCCTTGTTCTCTATTGTTTTTCTTTCGGTTGGATGGGTTGAAATGAATGGGTGGAGTCAGTTGATGAATGGTCAGTTGTTCTCGGCCAGCAGAGGTCATGGTTGTTGTGGTTGTGAACGATCTCTATGCACGTGAGACAATTTCTGTTCTCCATCTTCCCCCCCAGTGTGTTCTTTTCTTCTTTAATGGTTTTGTCTCGATTCATATGCAACATTTCTTTTCTGTCTTTTACCAGAAAGCAAGAGTTTTAAGTTTCTGTCATGTACCTACCACTTGCTACAGAATTATTGTTTGTTCACACACAGGTACCCTTTCGTCTGTATGGTCCTTACTTTAGGTTGATGCAATGATTTAAAAAAACAAACAAAAAAAACAATAAAAGATATATAAAAAATACTCCCATGTCTGTTTTTTTTGTGTGTTGATTTTTTTCCCCCTATAAAAGGGTGGTTTCCACCCAGTTGAGAAACGCTGTGCCAAGCTATGAGTCAATGAGGAAGTTGGTCTGGGCATGCACAAAGATGGGTCATAAACACAATGCAAATGTGTGGCCGTACATCTCACTGGTGCCAAACATCATGCTAGTATATTTCCATTACATATAGTCATTTTACATTTTAAATGTAATTTTTTTTTTTACACGTTTATCCAAAACGACTTACAAGTGAGGCGGAGCACAATCAAAGCATAGGTTACAATCAATATTGGAGAAAATAAATAATTACATGTTATAAACTGGACAGTGAGTGTTCAGACTTCAAGTAGTAGTCATCACACGTGTTCAAGTGAATAATAGAACATCAATAACGCTAATAATGTGAGACATTAGGGAGTAAAAGTACGGATAAAGCAATTATATGCGTCAAAAAGAGGCCCCTTTGACACAAAACAAAACAGAAAGTCACTCAAACCACGTGACGCACGGCCCATCCCCGTGCTCCATCGTGTCATCCACCAATCAACGACTTTATAACGGTCACGTGACCAAAGCCCCCAATCCCCGTTGTCCAATCACGATTCGCTAAAAGCCAAACAAGGAAGTGGCGTGTCTTATTTATTTCGTCGCCAATGCCTCCGTGGGCAATACTGCTCTGCGCCAAGCTGGAGGGGGGGTGTTGGTCTTTAAAGTGTGCCTCTTTTAGACAACGTAGACATGAAGGCCGGTCTCGTCTTGCTGGTTTTGGCCGTCTGGTCTAACGCGGACCCGGGACAGTGCGTCTCCCCCTGCACCTCTTCCCCCTCGCAGTGGTGCTCCTCTCTGGACTCAGCCATTCAATGCGGGGTAAGGTTGTTTTTCTGTACGTTTGCTGGCAGTGATGGACGTGAGTATTGGGGGGGGGGGGGGGGTGCAGACACAGTGTCTGGTGGGCTCTTGTGTGTAGCCTGTTGTTTGTCAGGCTGTTTGTTTCCGTGGTAACTAGTCCCTTGTGTGTCTCTGGGAGTGAGTTATCTCCAGCCGTCAAGCCGGTCCAACGACAGGTGGCGCTGTTGACCCGGACAGACAGCCTCTGGTCCAGGCACCTGGGTTTCATGTTGAGACTGTACTTGGCAAAGTGTTTACTACGGATGCATGACGTCATTGGTTGTTAGATATGAACATGGACGCACAGTATGACCGCAGAGCAGAGACCTGCATATTGCATGTTAAACCCTTGGAAGAGGAAGAGCCTTGGCAATAAAACATCCAACATCAAAATATCTCTTATAACTATATAAATATTATTAACCTACTACTCCTCCTGACCTGTATTATTATTATCATTATTATTTAATTATTATTATTATTGTTTTATTTTTTTTGATCAATCAAAATATCTCTTAATAACTATCAATATCATTAATATTGTTAACCTTCTACTCCTCCTGTATTATTATTTTAATCATTTATTCTGTCAGGTTCTGAAGCATTGCCTGGAGGCCAACTTCACCCGCTCCCACTACCACCAGGACGTCCCGGCGGTCCAGCTGGAGCTGTACTACGAGAGCCTGTGTCCCGGCTGCCGCATGTTCCTCACCCAGATGCTGATGCCCACCTGGGTGATGCTGCAGGACATCCTCAATGTCACCCTGGTGCCCTATGGCAACGCCAAGGTGAGGGCAACACTACGTGGACCGCCACACCTTGGCGTTCTCCATCGACAAAATCCATGCAGCACTTTTTTAATAGAAATAATAACAAATACAAATAATAGAGAAATTGATTTGTATTTGTGGGGTTTCATAATATTCCAGGGCTCAGTTCTGAAATTACGGCATTTATAAATGTGCCTTTTTCATCTTGTCTATGTAAAATCTTGTTTCAGCAACGGCTTCACAAAAAACAAGTCCATTGTCCTTTACCCGGTTACTTCGTACAATATCCAGAGAAATCTGTAAAATAAATGTTAGATTACCGCTGTGTAAACATCGCTGGGTTTGTTACACAAAGTCTTTCAGCTGTTCATTGTCTCCTCCAGGAAAGCTTTGATGGAAAAAAGTACGTTTTCACGTGCCAGCATGGGGAGGAGGAATGTTTAGGGAACATGATTGAGGTAAGGATTCTTCCAAATGTACCGACTAACCCCACTGTTTACCATTCGACAATACAGACTGAGGGAGAGCTTCATTATATCTATACATTTCCTGTTTCCTATGATGAAACTTAATTCAATTGTCATTATTTAACTTGCACCTGTTAACAATTCAAATACTAGGTGGTATTTTCTGACGATTATGATTTAGCATGCATTTCAACGCTTTAACTATTATGTTGTACCAAACTTCAATTATTAGAATCGGTTGAAAGTGTTCTCTCTCATTTTAGGCTTGTTTGCTGGAATTGGTGGGAACTCCCGCCTTCCAGATCATCTACTGTATGGAGTCCTCCACCGATGTCGTCAACTCTGCGGAGAGTGTGAGTGACACACCCAGATTTAGTATTCATTTCTGATTTGGTCCATCATCTCCTTTGCTGTGGATTAAACTTTGTGTGTGTGCAGTGTCTGCAGCTGTATCAGCCCAGCGTGAAGTGGGACGGTGTTATGAGCTGTGTGAAAGGGGACCAGGGCAACAAGCTGATGCACCAGAACGCCTTGAAGACGGCCGCCCTGAAGCCCCCTCACAACTACGTCCCCTGGGTCACCATCAACGGGGTAAGGCGCGCCCAATGGGCAAAGTGTTTATTTACCGTTAGTCATTTAGCAGACTGAAGCACCGCCAAGGAGCAGGTAGGGGTCGGGCATCTTGCTCCAGGATGCCCACAGATGGACTGCGGACATCAATAATCATGTAAATTGACTCTTATCAATAAACTGTTAAAATACCTATAGATGTTTTTATGATCGGAATGGAGCGCAGCATTGTCACGGCAACATCACCTGGAGGGGAAACCTGCGAATTAGGGAAGTGATTCTTTTCATTTGTTTTTTTTGAAACCGCAGGAGCACACAGATGAGCTGCAGAAGAACGCTACGAATGCCCTCCTGCCACTGGTCTGCAGCCTGTACCAGGTGGACTCGCTTATTACCAAGATCTGGGGTCAATTAATCATTACAAACAATGCTACAAATACTGCTTACTCTGAGAATTATTATTATTATTATTTTTTGCTGTTGCAGTTTTTCATTTTGAAAGCATTGCTAGGGAGTTTATATAACGCAGTGGAAAGCAATAACGGTAAACAGTAATGTGCTGTTCATTTACCTTTTAACCCATTATTGTTTTTTTTGTTCATTTTGTTTAGGGCATCAAGCCTGACGCCTGTGGGTCTGTCCAGAGAAATCAGTTCAAGAGCTACTGCCACAACAAGTGAAGAATACGTACCAGGCCCACCTCAATGTTTTAAATGTTGTTCTGTACTGAAACATGATCCAATCCAGCGGCTTAAATTGAACTTCAAAGTAAAAGTATTGCACTTTATTGATCGCACTGAGGAGCTTCCATTGAACAACCTGTTTTTTTATTTTTAAATAAAGGGAATTGAGATGTAAATGACTTTTTTTTAATTCAATGGAAATTGAAAGGGACCATTACGGTTTTGAATTTTTTGCCTTCTTATTCTGAGCTCACGTCATTTTAAGGGTGTCCAAGAGTCCTGCATTGAAAAAAAACAACCAAACAAATTCATACTACGCCTACTGAGCGCTTAAAAAACACATGGTGTGCGAGTTTATAATCCTTTAATGCGTGTAGTACCGATACTCCTGTACGGCTGTGTGGACGCGATTAGGCGGTTTACGCTCGAGTTATGACGTCATCCGGCGTCACAACCACTGTTTGTTGTGGTGGCCAGCAGGTGTGGGCTCTCGGGTATAAGTGTTTAACGTCAACTCGAAAAGTAGCATGGAAAGTCTTAAGTCCTGCCCAACCAGTAAGTCAGGAATGTGTGAGCTTTACCTGATGATAACACATCGGTCTAGCAGGAAGCTGGACCCACTGCCTTCGTCTCTTTCTTTTCCTCTGAACTTATCTTGAGTGGTACGTGCTCAACTGTTGGCATCCATATTTGGAGAAAAAAGTTGTTATCTTGTTTTTGGTTTAATATTTAATTGCATGGCCAGAGGTTTTGGAAGGAGTTTTGAGGCAGTTCAGTTATAAGGTGGTGTCAAGGACGCATCTCAAGGTGTTCACTCCTGGAGTCTCCTCACTGCCCTGACGGGACGCAGACATGAGGAGGAGCGCCTCGTCCAAGTTCTTCACCTTCACGGAGGTAAGCTTGGCAAATGTTGGACTGTTATTTTTATTATTATTACGCTATTTACTTAAAATTAAAATCAAGATGATTTTAATTCCTCTCCAAAATGTACATTAATTAAAATGAACACGCACACCTAGGCCTATATATACACCATAACGATGGCCCATATGGTCAGTCTATACAATTGTTGTCTAATCTCTAAACGATAAATAAAGTAAATATAGGCAACGTTTCAATGTGTAAATAAAAAAAATCCCCAATTGAAAGTGTTAACACTTTTCCGAAAAGCATCAACACTTGAGAGTGAGAGGGCGCGAGCGAGAGACGGTCACAGGATCCCGGGGAGGACAAAGGCTCTTATCAGCTCTGCGCACGTAGAGGAGATGCCCTGAGTGCTAGATGGCGAACAGCATCCGTGTGTGAGAACTCCCTCTTGTGTTGAAGGTTGCATGGTGGGCCCCCCGGGACCCTGAGAGCAGGTGGTGCATGCCAAAGATAAAACCACTGCTAAAAATGTAAGGGGCCTCTTGAAGCCGAGGCATTACAGAAACAAGACACACAAGGGGACATATACAAGTTAACATGTACGTGTACGTACGGCCTGTGTTGCAATAAAGTACACAAAATAATTGTAATTAATGCGTCAAAGACGTAAAACTCACAATGTATTTTGGCTAATGGTTCCATTTGATTTGATATCATATTAATGACAATGACAACTCCTAAACTAAATGTCAGATCTATTATGCCACAAGATACTGAGGCTGGAGAAAAAAAAAAACCGAGGGCTTGGTGCCAAACTCTCGTGCGTCACAAAATGATAGGGGAACTTTTTTTTTTTTTCAAAACAAATCGTTGCGTCTATTTTAACTTAAACTCATGTCTGGAATACACAGAATTACACGACCGCCACGGCCTTTGAAAATGCTCCGATCTATCTAGCAAAGACAATCCTGAAAGGAGGACCTTTCTTTTCAGTTTTTTCCGAGGAGCCGAATCATCAGTGAAACAAGGTGTTTCTGAAGAAAGAAAGAAAAAAAACACAAATAAACACAGGATCACAGGACCGCTGTTTGCCCTGTGGTCGGCATCCCTAGGACGATAGGAATCATATGGTCTAATAATCTAATCATATGAACCACATATGAAATGATTTGTTAGTTCTTTTTAAAAGCCTGACTTGTGGCTATTCCATTCTTGTGACTTATTCTTGTGACTATTACACTCTGCTGCCTCTCCCCCTCTTCTTCCTCGCACCACTTAGGGGCAGGAGGATATTTGAGTGGTTATAGGGTTTGACTCCCAACAACCGAAGGGTTCTGGGTTCAAAACCCTCCCCCCCCCCCCGCCGCCAATGTCTGGGGGGTCTACCTGTAGGCGTCCTTGAGCAAGATGTCTAACCCCACTTTTGCGTTTCATTATATGTGCAGTATATAAAATGTGAGGTTCCGCAGAAAGTAATGCAGGTCAAAAATATATAATATATGTAAGTCTCTGCTTAAAACGACAAAATCCCACAGCGTGTGTTTCCTAATGTTGTCCCCCCCCCCCCAGAGAGAGTGGGACTCTGACCAGGCCTCCGGTCCAGAGGCCGCTCTCCCACCGGAGCTCCAACTCCACCGGACCGTGAAGAGGGTCTCCTCTGGGCCCCTGCAGCTCCCCAGGCTCTCCTCTAGGCTGTCCTTTAGAGAAGAAGGAGGAGGAGGAGGAGGAGGAGGAACCACGGAGGAACTGCTTCGCGACGCATCGCTCGCCCTGTCACTGGCCCCCAACATTAAGGCCTCCCAGAGTCTAGTAAACCTCTCCAGCTACACCTCCAGACCCTTGTGAGTTGCTGATTAACACACACACACACACACACACACACACACACACACACATACACACACATTGGTGGTCAGCTGCACAGTGCTGACTGCTGCACTGCTCTGCTCATAAAGAGGGAAACATTAACAGTATTATGCAAGAAAAAAAGTTGTTGACCCAAAAAATGAAAGATTGATTGTCGCCGCCACAAAGGAATAATGGATTATTCTGTCCCACCCCGGGTTCAGACTCATATTGGGACCAATCTGTTGAAGGGTGTCCTAGTTTTGAGGCTTGTGGTGCAAAATTATGAATAAACAGTAATGTTGTGTGATGTAAAAGGACATAATAACATCTGCAGAGGTTCTGGGTTCAAACCCCAATGTCCACAGTGTACCTGTAGGCACCCTTGAGCAAGACTTGTAGCCATCTTGCTCAAGTGCAGCGTTTCCCAACTCGAGGCTTGCAGTGCTAAATGATTAACCAGTAATGTTGTGTTAAAGTAAACCCCCCCCCCTCCCCCCTCTCTATGTTCAGCATTGTATTTTTGGCAGCATTTTTCTTCAGTTGTAAGTTTCGTTTTCGGGGGGAAAACAATCACAACCATTGTTGATTTTTTTCTATTTCTTGTCTCGTTGACGGATGCTTTGACTTTCCACTCGTGTCACTTTAATGCACGTTTTGGTGAAGATACGTTGGGATGACGTTAGTCCCGCCTCATTCGACGCCCCATTGATCGGGTCCCTCTTGACAAAAGACGTGCCTCATCTCTCAACGAGACTTCCTGAATAAATAAAGGTAAAAAACTGCTCAACGGTTTCTTCTCATGACCGCCTCTGAAGGGTCCAAGGGTCTCAGCGGGGTGAGCCGGACGACCTTTCAGCCTCAACCTCCTTTAATATGCGTCGGTTATGTACAGTATTTCTGAGTCAGCGCAAAAACAGGACAGATCTTGCTGATGGCCCTACATTGAGAGGCCTGCACACGCCCCTTGTGATGCGGGTGATGATAACAGTTCTTGCTGAGCTGGTCAACCGAGGTGAGGGGTAAACCAGCGCGGCGGTGCCCATAGCAACTATCTCCATAATACACCGCCAGCAGCACGCTTGCACAAATGTTGCCGTGACAATGGAAACGGTGCGTGTGTGTGTGTGTCTGTTGTAAACACAGTGTCGTGTGGCGGCGTGTGTGTGTGTGTGTACAGTGTGTGTGTGTGTGTGTGTGAGTGTTTGTACTACGTGCATCAGCGAATGTATTTCATCCCGGGGAGCCTTGCAACAGGCGTACAAAGAGAGAGTTATGTGAATGCAAAAACTGGAAATTGGTTCCTTGACAACCAAACCACAGCAACTGTTTGTCCTGGACTCGTAGAAAAATGTGTAACCGTCTGATTCCTCTGCACTCCGCAGTCCACTTGCCATCGTCGCTATTGACGACGGCAGGGGAGAAACGTTTGTTTGTTGTCGTTGTGGCGGTCGGTGGGTTTTACTTCGCAACTCAATGCGTTGAATTCCCACAAATGAATCCTAAATGTACGTTGTATGTACATGGAGTTGGTTGTCAGCCAGAGCAGTAGAGGGAGCTGTTGCTATCTTATGTTAAGGGAGGGGGGGGTGAGCATGTTTTCCTCCCTTCCTTCCTCCTTTTAAAGGTTAGGGTTTTTCTGGCTCTGGGATCAATTGATAATAGTTAACCAAAACACATACAAATGCGATTATCCATCTTCATATTTTTGTGTTTTTATGACCCATCTGGAGATGGGAGTG
>JAOPJH010000131.1:12638623-12664094 GCA_027122575.1 Merluccius polylepis | reverse complement strand
CACACACACACACACACACACACACACACACACACACACACACACACACACACACACACACACACACACACACGAGAATGAATAGTTTAAAGGTAGAAATTAAACAACACAGTCACGATATAGAAAAGGCGTATCCTACTGCGCACACACACACACACACACACACACACACACACACACACATGGCTTTTTTAAAACATGCACTGTTCCCGTTGGCAACAGGAGGGACATCAAAGAGAGTGTAGTATGCAAAGGAGACACGTTTCAGTAAATAAAATATACTTCTTTTTTTTTTCTTTTTTTTCCAATTGGCAAGTGCTTGTAAACAAGTAAGGCATTACAAAAAAACAAAAACAAAGTGGATGAAAGCACCCTGGTATTATTTAGACTGCAGATTGTCCAGTTTTACATCATCACATGCAGAGAGAGAGAACTGTCCTTTGGAGAGAGACGCATGATTGCAAGCGGCCCAATGAGCAAAACATGGCTGCTGTCTCTGATTGCCAGCTTTCCGCACGAGAACGGACAGCCCACACCTGCAGCTGGTTTACCTGCAATTTCCCAGTTGACCTGGGTCTCTATATGTGGAATTACTTGGAAACCGCAAATTCAACCTCTGCACCCATCAATCCATCCATCACCCCCCCACCCCCCCCCCCCAAAAAAAGGCATGGTTCGTTGTCTGTTTCAAATCACACCAGATTGCACCATCGCACATCCTATTCCTTTTAAAAACGCAAAGGAGGGGGTCTAGTGCGTTGTGGTGGTGGTGCACATCTGGATCTGGCGCCTATTAGGGGTTTGGGGGGGGGGTCCCCTAATAGTCCTGGACCTGGTTGGTCTAGTGCGTGCGTGTGGTGGTTGCACATCTGGATCCGACCCCAGCGGCGGGGGTCGGGGCTGGGCGGGGGTCCCTAATAGGCCTGGACCTGGTTGGGGAGCAGCTGGCACCCGTTGCTCACGTGGTTCATCACCTTCTGCTTCAGCTGCGCCACTTGCTCGCGCAGCACGCTGGCCGTGGACGCCAGCTCCGTGTTCTGCGTCTTCAGCGACTTCACCTTGTCCTCCAGGCGGGAGATGCGCTCCAGCTTCCGCTTGCGGCACTTGGACGCCGCGATGCGGTTGCGCAGCTTCTTCCGCTCCGCCTTGATGCGCTCCTGGTTGTCCATGTCGATGGGCGACAGCGGCGGGCTGTCGCCGAAGCTCTGCATGTCCGGCACCGTCTGCGGCTCGTCCTTCACCAGGCCGGCCGCCTGGAGCCGCGACAGGGCGGCCGCCGCCTGCTGATGGTGATGCTGATGCTGATGATGCTGATGCTGAACATCTGGCATGTGATGAGGCGGCGGCGGCGGGGGGTACGGGATGGCGTCCGACGGGTAGCCGATGGTCGCGGCGGCGTAGCCGTTGAGGGTCGTGTAAACGGGCAGGTCCGACGCCTGCTGGAGACCGACGGACGCGGACGCGGAGCCGCCGCCGGAGCCGGGGCCGCCGGAACCGAGCAGGTCCAGGCGGTCCACGACGGAGACGCACGACGCCGCCGCCGACGACGCCTCGCTGAGCTGGTTCTGCTTGTGGAGGTCCTCCAGGGCTTTGACGAAGCCCTCCGCGAACTCCTGCTCGTCGCTGGCGGACTTCGGATAGAGGAAGTGGGAGGCGGCCGCCGCCGGTCCCGCCGCCGGTCCCGCGGCGCTGGTGACGACCATGCCGTTGGACTGGATGATGAGCCGCTCGAGGTCCGGGGAGGCGAGCTTCAGCAGCCCCAGGTCCGGGGAGCCCAGGAGGCCGACGCCGCCGTCGTCTCCCGACTTGGCCAGCTCCTGGGCGGCGTCCTCCTCCTCGTCCTCCTCCTGCTGCTGGGCGTCCAGGCTCAAGTGGATCTCCTTTTTCATCATGCCGCCGCCGCCGTGGTGGGGATACACGGCTCGGTTCTTCGTTTCCATGTCACCCACCACCACCCTCACCCTCGACCCCCAAAGGGGAATCGCTCAGCTTTTACGCATGGATCAAGACCCCCGACGGCTCTGTATCCATTAAAAACCACACCAAAAAAAAGAGGAATGACAACAAATCTTGCTATGTCCCTTATCTCCACAGCACAGGTCCCAATGTAATTCCGGATTCCGGACACACACACACACACACAGCCACACACACACACGCACACACACACACACACACACACACACACACAGCAAAAAAAAAAGGGATTTCACCCTCAACCGCTGGGAGTCAATGGTGCCTGAAGGGTGCTTTTCCTAGGAACTGGGCGCAATGGTCTTTCGCAACGGCGCGTCTGCTGCTGCGCGCGCCCAGCCCTGCTTGCTCGCCTCCGACCCGCAAAAATTCCATTATGTCACTTCAGAGCGCGCAGATTGGCCCGCGATGACGTCGGGGTTTCCGGTACCATTTAAATAAGGGGCCGGGCCGGCCTTTATCGCCATGGCGATCCTAGGTACACTACACAACATTGCAATGCATTGTGGTTTGATGTCATGGCGTTGTTAAAAAAAAAAAAAAAAAAAAAGTAGTGCGCGGCTCGGGGGTCGCGCGCCAGTGAAGAAAGTCTGTCGATGACTGGGGGCGGGGCTGGGGGGGGGGGATAAGGCAGCACACACACACACACACAAGCGTTCACACAGGCGCACACACACACAGGCGCACACACACACACAGGCAGGGCGCTGAGGAGAACAAGCCCAGGGGCGTACGTGCATACGGCTGTTAACAGGCTGGGCCAGTTTTTCTTAAGACGCGCAGCACTCATTTCTAACCCAACCTTATACAAACCCGTCATTTCGAAACGCTCGCAAACACTTGAATTCGCTGTCGTCGTTCGTCCAATGGGTGGTTACAACTTACACACACACAGCCCTTTTTTACCAGTGTCAGTGTAGGCCTGTTTTATGTGCTGCTGCTGCTGCTGCCTTTAGGGAACCATGCCGAAGCCAACATGTGATAACATTCAGCCTTTAACAAACACAGCAAGACCAGAAATCAAAAAGGCACAGGACCGCAATAGAGCAGAATAGAAACCCAGAGCATTTACGAGGAGACCTGGAGACCTTGTGTTTGCATATGGCGTTTGCATGTTCTCCCTGTGTCCTGGACTTTACCTCTCCCACTTATCCTATAAACACATGTCGGCCATGTTGAGCTGATTAGGAACCCTACAAACCACACAATGGACTATTCCATTCAGGCTGAACCTCCCATGCTCATTAGTCGATGAAATACATCATCTATACGATAATAACAAAATCTGGTCTTTGTGATACTTTTCGGAACAGTTTGTAGGGAAACTTGGTTGTGCGTTACGTGATTTATGAATTCATATACTTTGAGCGTTCTTCTGATACAGCCTCACTTGTGGGTTGCTTTCGATAGAAGCATCTACTAAATGCTTAAATGTAAATGTAGTAGACGGAGGCTCTATTCAAACCAAATAACCGCGAATAGCCTCTAATAAATAACAGCTAAGAGTAATGTAACAGGGTTTCTTTCTGACTGTTTTTTTAATGTCTATAGTAGGAGTGGTGGGTACAGGAGCAGGGTAACACCCAGGGACCCACTCCCATTTACAACCTGTGGCCCTCAGCCCAGGGGCCCTACTCCAGCATGGAGGCAGTTGTCTGGGGTTCGGGGGACCTGGATTGCACCCACCATCAAACAAAGCCCAGATAGCTCTCTAAAATGAAACCCCTTGTTTTGGCGCATGGAAATGCAATCACTATCCACTCAGAAAACCACAGCACATGCATATGTTCAAAATCACCCTCTTGATATGTATGATATTAACATCAAATAAGAAGACACATGTTTTTAACAGGAGACACGTATGGAGATGACGTACGGAGATGAACAGGAGATGGTTATTTGCCCCTGTATGGTGGAGACACTAGAGAAATTGTTATTCCACCCACAGAGAAAGAGAGAGGCAAGACGTCAGCAGACAGCTCTGCATCACCAGAGAGGAGAGAGGGCATCATTAGTTTCCATGGCAGCACTGACATAGAAGGTGACGTAGGTGGAGGCAGAGAGAGAGAGAGAGAGAGAGAGAGAGAGAGAGAGAAAGACAGAGAGAGAGACAGAGAGAGAGAGAGAGAGAGAGAGAGAGAGGTGGGCGGGGGGAGGGAAAGGGAGAGAGAGAGACAGGGAGAGAGAACCTGGTGGGAGGGGTAATGGGTGGTTGTCAGGCTCTGCAGTGCAGGGTTGCGTGGGCGTCTCGAACGGAGGTGACGATAAATATTATTTGTGTGTGTGTGTGAAGTTGGTAATTTTGTGTGTGTAACCGACCAATGAAATGGTGTGTCGTCAGTCTCTACGTGGCTATATATTTTTTATTTGGGAAAAAGAGAATTTATCCTTTTTTTTTTTTTTTTACATCACAGAAAAACAAATGTTTGTTTTAAATAATGTGCAGGTTTTAGTGGCATACTGGTCTGGATACCATGGCCAGCTGTGAGTCATTTCACCAGCCAGGGTGGGGACTACAGTGCCCAGAGTAAAGAAAAAAAGGTGTAATTCTTGGCCAAAGGAAAAGTAGCGTAGTTTGTTGTATTTAGGTATATAGACAGGGTAACCACGGTAACCACCTGAGATGCACATAATGAATTAAAGGCAAGCCATTGACTTGTGAGAGAGAGAGTTATTATATATGTCACACAGCTGATGAGTTCAAGGTGGCCACAGTATTTGTGTGCATCTTGATAACTACACGGCTAGATCTTGCACAGCTGATGCAGACCTGTTCTGCGTAACGACAGTTGCTGTTGGTGGTTAATAGGATTTCCCTATCTAGAGCCATCTTGACATTTACAGCTTGATAGATAGCCTACTAGATTGGTCAGTGTGTAGGCCATGTCTTTTGGCTAGATCACGTGTCATATAGCAGTATGCATGGTTGTACAGCAGATGGCAATATTATTCATATTGCATTGGTTGCACACCTTCCAACAGAAGAAGCAGAAGAAGACACCTGAACTGTATTTAGACCCATGATTTAGGACCTTTGGTCTAAACCACAGTCTACAGTTTGGCCATCACACTGCTATCAATTAGTTCGTGTTCAGAGTTGTTTCGTTCTGAGTTTACTACAATTCAGACCTCAGTTAATATCTAATCTCTGATGGCAGACGAGCTGTAATCTCGTGTGAACGGGGCGTTTCACTTTATTTCGCTTCATAGGCCTATTTGTTTGGACCAACCATGTTGCAGGAGGCGGGGGACCTGTAAACGTGTAACTTTGTAACTAGCAGTTAAACTGTAAAAGGTTTCAAAGCAACACGGTGTAGACGGGCCACTGTAGAAATCGACTACAAATACAGTGGAAATACACTACAAATATCCCCTTCTGCAAGCTAACAGGAAAGGCGCAACACTGCCCTTTGCAGTTTCCGGCCCAGGCTCCCCCCAGAAGTTACAACATAGTAGGACAGCTGGGTCCCAGGTTAACTAGTAGTACACTGTGTGGCTGTTGATCAAGCAATATGACCACTCAGACGAAAGTGATAGTAACAGGTAAGTCAAAATGGTTGAAGAGTTATTTTGTACTCTTACTACTGTGGTTTTATACCCTGCATTATTTCAATATTGCATAACTGTATAATGTTTCATGGATGTATACTTTATACCATACTACTATACATTGTATAGTAACCGCCTTTGTGTTGCAATGTATGTATTGCATTATGCTGCGTCTGTACTTTGGAAATTACATTGTGTTATTGATTGTGTAGAGGTTTGAAACTACCCATTAAAATACACAAAGTTGGATTACAATTTAATTATGTTAATGTTTCACTTCATTTTTACCGTGAGACCTTTTTTTCTTTGTTGTACATTCACTTATGTGAGTCACACGATGATTGACGAAAGCACATAATGGAGACATTGTGACTTCCCTTTAGGGTTCACGCCGTTCGGGGATGACAAAATCAACTCAAGCTGGGAGGCAGTGAAGGTGACAGCTCAGCCTTATAACTATCAGATTGCTGATGCCTGGAGACATTCACCATAGTGATCTTAATGACATTTCATATATTTTAAGTGTTAAAATGTTGGTAGGTCTCCACAACTTAATCATAGACAGACATAATAAGGCTTGCTCTACCTGTACCAGAGTTCACTGTAAGTCGCTTTGACTAAAAGCATCTGAGCAAATGAGTAAATAATACTAAATACTGAAATAACAGTGAAGTTAAATAAACAATATGAGCCTGTATCACTTTAATTGCTAAAGACATTCTTCCTGTCTGATGAAACGATAGGAACTGAAGCGGTTAGGGCTCGGCAAGTCAGTCGACCTTCATGTGCAAGAGATCCCTGTTGAATATGAGGCTGTTCGCGATCTACTGCCATCGCTATGGAAACAGCATCAACCCAAGGTAAGGAAATGTCAAAATTGGAAACCTGTTATGAATTTATTTTTAAGCCGGGCAGTTACTCAGAACACTTCGATGCTACCTCGATGCCTATCTCACGTTGCAATCACGTCCCCCAATAGCTTATGGTCCACGTAGGTATGTCTGGGAAAGCCACAACGGTGACTCTGGAGCAGTGCGGACACAACGCGGGCTACAAGAGGCTGGACAACTGTGGCTTCTGCCCAGCGTGTCACTGTTGTGTGGAGGGCGGTCCTGATACCATCCAGTCGGTCCTGGACATGGAGGCGGTCTGCCAGAGGGTGCAGGACTCAGGTCTCAAGGTCGCTGTGTCCGTGTCCAAAGATGCTGGAAGGTATCCGGGTTTTTTTGCCGTTTTTATTGCTGTTATTAGTTAGAGGTTTGCGTTATTGTGCCATGAGTAATTATTATTATTTTGAGAGCTAATTAATTAACACAAGCGATTTGATTGAAAATTAGAACTGAAATAAATCAGTTATATACAATTTTACACAGGGTATAACTTGTCTGAATTAATTCAGAAGAAGATGCAACTTCCCTTTTAGACATATAGAGCAAAACAATGTTGTTGTTGTTGTTGTTGGTGTGATGTGTTGAAATTGAAATGTTTGCCTTCTTGTGATTCTAGCTCACAAATGAGTCTAAAGATGAAACACAATGACATCCCTATCGTACCACATAAGATACATGACACTACAGTCTTTATGTATATGTGTCTACATCCCTCACTCTCGTCTTGTGCGATCCTCGCCAGGTATCTCTGCGACTACTCCTACTACACCTCCCTGTACCAGGGGGAGCGTAGGTGTGCCTTTGTGCACGTGCCTCCCCTTGACAAGCCGTACAGCTGCAAGGAGCTGGGCGCGGCCCTGCAGGTCGTGGTGACGGAGATGCTGCAGCGCCTCACTAAGGTGGAGCACGCCGAGAAGCAGCCACACAACCCCCGCTGTCAGCACCACCATTAACACCCTCCCCATCCCTGTCCATGAGCCCCCTGCACCCCCACAGCCAGGTGTATAGGCTATTCAAAAGAATAAACTATAGAGGCTACTTCAGGGGGGGGGGGGGCTAAGTGTATAATGTGAAAGTGACAACGTAAACTCTCTCAGGTCATAACTGCCCCTGCACTGTCAAACTTCTTCAAATTAAATTAAAAAAAATCCAATATAAAATATACTGTTTTGTTGTTCTCAATGGGCCTTAGTCACCTAGCAGCCCTCTTAGTTCCATGCCGCATTTCGTTCCCCCATCCAGGTAGTGCTTAGAACCAAGATGGCCGCTAGGTGAATAAGGCCCATGAAACGATTGAAGGCGTGGCCATTGCCAAGAGTGCAAAGGTCCATCTAAGAGTGTGTTCCAGGACCAAGGCTTGCACACAAGAATGTATAGTCAATTTTATGAGACAAACACAATAAACGGGGAGAGCAAGGCCTCAACATTTTTCAAGATCCGTTTTAGATCACTTAACAATCTTAACAGATCTTAGGAAGGACAAATCTTGGAAAATGTTAAGGAAGCAAAGGATTTGGGGATGGCACCAAAATACAGAAACAACTCAAATGAGGCTAGAGCAACCAATGAAGAAGATGACCAATATAATAACCGTTAATATCAATCAACTGCTGTTGTCTCCCACTGGGACAAGTCCAGCCTTCAATGTTACAGGCCATCCCCTGAACCACGTTGATGGATGGAAGCAGAAAGCCTCAGAAAAAGGATTAATGACAACTTTCTGTAAAATTAGGTATTGCTAAGCTGTAATCACAACGTGAAGGGAGTCTGCTGTCTTGAGTGGGAGAGGAAAGCAGAAGTCATCTTACTGGAAAGGTCTGCTGACTCATCCACTTCTTCCAGACAGTCCCAGAAATAAAAACAACGGGCCTGTCAAAACATAAATTGCTTGACCATAGAAAGCGTTTTAATGGTTGACCAAAAATGTATAAATGTGTGAACCAATGATTGGGTCACACATGTACAACATGAACATACATTGTACAACCCATGTAACCAAAGGTTACAAGCAGGCCATCTTATTGTACCCTTTCTCCAAAGAGATTATATCAGATTAGGAAAGACAGGTTTGACACCAGTGAGGATGGAAGACTACTCTGAAGTTTCAAGGTAAAAGTTCCTTTATTGCTGCCCTTCACAGAGGGTTAGTGTTACGCGTAAACAGCACTTGAAGGTTAGGCTGGCTATGTTAAAATTAAACTTCTCCCTAGAGCTGCGAGTTTATCCTAGCTCCAAAAATAGAAACCCAGCGACCACATTAACAGTCTGAACCTTTAGGGAAGAGCCATGGTCAACTGAACTGACTTTAGTTGAGTACTACATAGTACCATACTATGTTGTACTGCACTATTAGCCTAGTACTGCCAGTACTGTACTGTACTAGGTTGTGTATTACTGTACTAGATTGTGCTGTACTAGGTTGTAATGTACTAGGTTGTACTGTACTAGGTTGTACTGTACTAGGTTGTACTGGTTGTGTTTTGTACTAAGTTGTGTTGTACTAGGTTGTGTTTTACTGTACTAGGTTGTGTTGCATTAGGTTGTAATGTGCTAGGTTGTACTGTACTAGTTTGTATTATACTAGGTTGTACTATTATAATACAACCTAGGGTGTGTCTTTGGCAGTGGTGCCATGTGTCTTTGCCTATTTCTATTCTGTCTCCACTATTCCACTAAGAGCAGCAGAAGAAGCAGCATGCAAGAGCCTGTAATCAGGGGTCCATTGTCATTGTCCATTGTCTAAATATTGCTTGCATTTAATCATTTGGAAACACGTATGCTGATAAAGTCCCCATATGCCCCAGTAGGGAGAGGCCATGGGAGGATCATCACAGTAGAGAGATTACTGCTTCCAGGGAGTTGCAGGTCAGAAAGGTCAAGGACCATAGCAGAAGTGCAGATTGTGGGAATACATCATGAGAGGGCGGGTTCCACAACACTGTAACTATACTGAATGCAGTCATTACACATGTCAATCACTGTCTAGAATTGGGGGTTATAGAAGTTAGTGTACTGGAACACAAGCTTTGATAAATGTTTTTTTTGTTGTTGCTAAAATGGCATGTATGGGGTCATTGAAACAATATTCATGTATTAATGTGACTTTTTAAAAATGTATTTATATATGATAAATTACCCCAAAAAAATGCTGTTTTAACACAAGCCCACCTTGATCCACGTGTCTCGAGCGCCGCTTTAACGCGCTCTATCGGCCGAGGGGGGTGTGACGTCATCATTCGGAGTGGGAGTCGAGTCGGCTCGCGCCGGCCTGGTTGCGTTGACAACCCATGATCTTCATCGCCTTCATTTTTTCGCCTTTTCCTCAACGACTCGTTTAATATTATTAATAATTTTTATTATATTTTCTTAGCCAGCTAAAAGCAACCGCCCGCCGAGGAGTCTCACAATAGCGTCAACAAAAACTGTCACTTTTTTTCCTTTCTTTCTTGGGGGTGTGTGTCTGTGTGTGTGTGTGTGTGGAGAAAATGACCGTTGAAGCGTACGGGCCGAGCTCGAGCTCGCAGGCTCTCACGTTCCTGGACGCGGAGGACGCGGAGCTGCTGGGCGCCGACACGCAGGGCTCCCAGTACGAGTTCACCGACTTCACCCTGCCGAGCCAGTCCCAGTCCCAGACCCAGTCCCAGACCCAGAGCCGAGGCCCGACGCAGAGCCGGCTGCCGGACGAGCGGGTGGGTGTGCGCGCGCTCGGTTCCCCTCTGTGTTGACGTTGTTTTGCTAACCATGGCTAGCATGGCTCTCGTCCCTTTCGGTGCAGGGGTGTTTTCATGCGTGTTGTTGCTCCCGGAGCCGCTGCTACTAGTTAGCTCATGTAGCCACGTTAGTGCAGTGAGAAATTATTTTTTCTTTTCTTTTTAAATGTCTGATAGTAGGGAAAAATGTAGGGAAGGTTGTTGAGATTAGAGACCACTACCTTGCTGCTGGTGGCGCGTGTGTTTTGTTTTGATGAGGAAGTTGGTGTGTGTGTGTGTGTGTGTGTGGGGGGGGGGTGGTATAAACAGGTGTCTGGTAATGTAATGACAATCTGCATTTCTTTTATGCATACAAACATGCATTGAAATACAAATGAATTTAGTAAGAAAAATAGTGATGACTAAAACAGTATATGAATATTTGACTGTCTTATGCAGACACAGCATGCGTTGAAATACAATTGAATTTAGTAGGAAATAGTGGTCACTAAAACAGATATATGATTAGTTGACCGTCAAGTGCGTCTGCACAATTGCATTGAAACCAGATGGGTTTTTTTGACAACTTTTTAGGTGAACAGGCCTGATGGAGTGCTACAGAATGGAGACCCTATGGTGAAGGCAGGCCATTTGCTTGCGGAGTTGAACTTTGAAGAAGATGAGGAGGACGCGTATTACACTAAGGACCTTCCTATCCATGCCTGCAGGTAAACGTAATAAAGTCACCAAATGATGGATGTCAAAATACTGCGATACTGGGTGATTTTATGATTTCAGTTTATATTTTAATTTAGATTTGAGAAAGAAATTTGAGTGGAGTGTCAAAAATATAGTTTATTTTGAAGTGATAATACTTTGTTTTGGTCTAACTATGGATATTTTTCCTCCTATCTAGCTACTGTGGGATTCATGATCCCGCTTGTGTTGTCTATTGTAACACCAGCAAGAAGTGGTTTTGCAACGGACGTGGGAATACATCCGGCAGGTAAACACAATTTAGTCCATTAGTCTATTAGTCTAAATTACAAATTCCAACAAAATAAAACAAAATAAACCACAATAACTTGAAATCCTATCAACAATAATCTCTGAACTGTCTGGGAATATTCACTTTTAGTGTATTCAGGGCTGTGCCTTTTGTTGTATATTTTTCCAGCCACATTGTGAACCATCTGGTGAGGGCCAAGTCCAAGGAGGTGACCCTGCACAAGGATGGCCCTCTGGGGGAGACGGTGCTGGAGTGCTACAACTGCGGCTGCCGCAATGTCTTCCTCCTGGGCTTCATCCCAGCCAAAGCAGACTCTGTGGTGGTGCTGCTATGCAGGTGTGGTTCTCTCTCTGCACACACACACACACACACACACACACACACACACACACACACACACACACACACACACACACACACACACACACCATCTATCATGGTGGAAACCATAATCTTCCTTGCCCTACAAAGTGGTTGTAATTCAAGATCGACGTGGATCAACAACACGCGTGTTGCAGGGTGTGAAAATTACTTTTTTAGTCCACTGGCCAAATGGCTAGTGAATGTTCAAATGTTACCATTGTTTTTTTGGCTGGTGAGTGAAGCAAATCTACCAGCCACTTGCATATTTCGGTTATAGCGGTTGCTAATTTTGTGCGCTGCATGCGTGTGTTGGTGGTGAGCGCAGGCAGCCGTGTGCCAGCCAGAGCAGCCTGAAGGACATCCACTGGGACAGCGCCCAGTGGCAGCCGCTTATCCAGGACCGCTGCTTCCTGTCTTGGCTGGTGAAGATCCCCTCAGAGCACGAGCAGCTCCGCGCCCGCCAGATCACTGCCCAGCAGATCAACAAGCTGGAAGAGCTCTGGAAGGTACGCACATGCACAGGCGTGCACACATACACACACACACACGCACACGCACACACACAGAGTAGAAGAAGGGCCTGTGTTACCGCTGTTGATGCTGCACACTGATAAACACTGCCTACTGTATGCAGGCTGTGATAACTAGTGTGTTATCTCAACCGTTTGATCTCATGGGTAGAGATTTGGGAGATTTAGGGATGTGTCTCGAAAAGGTTTGTGCATGTGAAAATCCCACTTGTTTGTTCATTTATTTATCTTTGCTTGTTTTGGTCGGACATCGGAAATGTGGGTTTGTTGTACTCGGAACAGCCTTTATCTGCCTGTTACATGCCTGTATACATTTAGATAAATGGAAAAACAAGAAAGCAAGACGAAGCACTTCAATAATAGAACAGTTAATTCAGTGTGTGTCTGTGTCTGTGTCTGCACATGTGTATGTTTTCCATGTTTCCAGGAGAACCCCAGCGCCACCCTGGAGGACCTGGAGAAGCCCGGCGTGGACGAGGAGCCGCAGCACGTGCTGCTGCGCTACGAGGACGCCTACCAGTACCAGAACATCTTCGGCCCGCTGGTTAAGCTGGAGGCCGACTATGACAAGAAGCTCAAAGAGTCCCAGGTCCGGTAGAAGTCACAACTAGGGCGGCAATGATTAGTCGATTATATCGATTAGTCGAGTGACAGAAAGTGAATGAATCCATTAATCGTTTAGGTCATTTAGTACCAAACATTTGCTGCTTGATGCTTCAGAAATTCAAATGTTTCATTTGATCGTTATTAAATGAATACTTTCGTTTTTCTTGGCTGCTTGTCAGATAAAGCAAGCAACTTTGGACTCTGGTAACTTGTGATAACATTTGCTATTATTTATGACATTTCCAAGACTAAATGATTAATTGATTAATAGAACAAATTATTGTAAGATTAAGCAAGTATGAAAATAATGGTTAGTTGCAGCCCTAATCACAACGCCTCTCTGATGCTGCAGGGATCAGATCCACTACTATTGTTGACTCGTGACTAGTGCAGCATCAGGCGTATAAGATCCTTGTTATCGATGTACGATCCACTTCCCTTGTTTTTATATGCCGCTTCGATGTGTGAAAAAGGTGGCTTTTATTGACTTTAATACTGTTAATTTAGGAGGTGCTTATATCCAAATTGACATTTTTCATCATTAATGAGCAGGTAGGGGTTAGGGCATCTTGCACAGGGATGCCTACTTTCTACTATTTGATTTACAGCAGAGGGCAAAAACACAGACACAACATAAAGTTACAGCAGACTGTAGTACAGTAGACTGCGAGCATTGGGTACCCAGATACCCTATGAGACCTATACGTCATTGTCAGTTCGCAAAACTAAAACTGATGTATTTTTGTTTTCCCCCTACAGACACAGGACAACATAACGGTGAGGTGGGATCTGGGACTCAATAAAAAACGGATTGCTTATTTCGCCATTCCCAAGACGGACTCAGGTGGTAATTCCTTGATTTTCTTCATCCTCATCACCATTGTCCCCATCATGGTTTGTCTTATCAGTGGTCTTTGACATTTCACGCCACAACCGCCTTGCACAACGAGGACCTCAATTGAAATATAACAATAGCTTGTGGGAATATGGAAATGTATCGCTTTGGCTTTCCTCCAGACATGCGCTTGATGCAGGGCGATGAGATCTGCCTGAGGTACAAAGGAGACTCGGCCGCTCCCTGGAAGGGCATCGGACATGTGATTAAAGTCCCTGACAGTATCCTTCTGCTGCTCATGTTACCCGTGACAACTTGAAATGAATGGGAGAAAGCCCCCTTAGATAAATCAAACCATAACCCTACACAAGTAGTTTTGCCCATTTCACCTTTACCCCATAATTTCTCTTGCCCCTAAACCTAACCAGGTTGTGGTAGGTTTGGGAGTAGCTGGGGCCAAAAAATAAACCCCACCCACCTCTACCCTCGCCGACCTCAGCCACAATTATGTTTGCATTGGGGGATACCTGACAAACATTTTTTTTGTTAACTTAAGGCTGACTTATGCAAATATGCATAAGAAATATGCAAACAATGTGGGGGTCGCGTCAGGGGTGCAATGGGCCTTGTAATGCATGAATGAGAACTGTTGAACTTTGTCTGCTGTATTCTCCTTGACTTCCTGTATGAGACTATGGAGATGAGATTGCCATCGAGCTGCGGAGCAGTGCGGGGGCTCCGGTGGAGGTGCCTCACAACTTCCAGGTGGACTTTGTGTGGAAGTCCACCTCTTTTGACAGGTACTGTGAGTTTTTCTGCTCTTTCTGTGTCAAGCCCCTATGACACACGCAAGCCCCTATGATTGGTTGACTATGAAGTGCCATTAAATGTGAATTTGGTTGGTTGACCAAATCACTAAAGTCAAAATAGTGACGGATGTTTTTGCTGTCGTGGCATCCGATTGGCTCAATTTGGTGTTGAGTGACACGATTGTCTTTCATTGTGTCCTGATCGTGGCAGATTGTAGTGTATTGTTACCGCAGACTGAACAATCATCTTTATTAGCAGAAATGTTCATCTGTTCTTTTTTTGATTCTCTCGTTGTTTTTGTCCTCTTTCAACGTAAAGGATGCAGAGCTCCCTGAAGACCTTTGCTGTGGACGAGACCTCGGTGTCCGGCTACATCTACCACAAGCTGCTGGGCCATGAGGTGGAGGACGTGCTCATCAAGTGTCAGCTCCCCAAGCGCTTCACTGCCCAGGGCCTGCCCGACCTCAACCACTCACAGGTGGGCAGCATGAGGGGGTTGAGGGAACCCTGGACTACACCATCCGTTAAGGGTTTACAACTACTGATTTTTACTAGTTGCCAAGTTTTTCATAATAGTAGTCCACTAGTTATTTTAGAAAGACGCGGAGAGAAGGGTTGTGGTGAACAATACCATTTTTATTTTGTAATGCAGAAAGTGTGTGCGTGTGCGTGTAACATAAAAAAGGGTAAACCCCTGGATTTCTATTTTTTTGATATGACCCTGTTGTTTTCTGCCAGGGTTTTAAACAATGTTTTCCATGTTGCTGTTATTAAGGTGTATGCGGTGAAGACGGTTCTACAGCGCCCCCTCAGTCTGATCCAGGGACCTCCAGGCACTGGGAAGACAGTCACCTCCGCCACCGTCGTCTACCACCTCGCCAGGCAGGGCAACGGGTAACTAGCTCGCTTTGTCTGAACCTCAGCTTGGCTCGATATGATGAGATATGTTGTGAGATGTGGGATAGAATCAGCTAGTGGTTAGTGGGTGGGTTTAGTCCTGCATAGCCAGACCTATTGCCATACTTCGTTTTAGAGCTGTGCCAGCGCTGCAGAAAGGTCTACCCACTATCATTCTAGTTCTACGGGGATTCTAGGGGGAAAAAAAACACCAATCACAATCGTCTTGGGCGGCGCTGAGCCCAGGTGCCTGTGCTAAAATTACTAACCAGTGAATAAGAATAGAGATATGAGATGTGATGTGTTGTGAGATATGGTATATGAAGATATATTGCGTGTCCACTATAGGCCGGTGCTGGTGTGTGCTCCCAGTAACATCGCCGTGGACCAGCTGACTGAGAAGATCCACCAGACGGGCCTGAAGGTGGTGAGGTTGTGTGCCAAGAGCAGAGAGGCCATCGACTCCCCGGTCTCCTTCCTGGCCCTGCACAACCAGACCCGCAACATGGAGAGGTAAACACTTAAACAGGAAATACGGGGATGCACCTTTTTGTGTTGTACAGCCTAGAGAAGGTTTTTACTGGTAACAATGGGAGGGCCTCCAATAGCCCCGCCCTGGCCATGTGTATTGTAATACTGTTGTATGTGAGAAATTAAACGGTTAGTCCTGTGCAGTTAGTCCTGTGGAGTTAGCTAGTTGAGTTGAGGTAAGCTCTGTTAAGTGTTGCTGAAGGCAGTCACCCCTGAAAGGCTGCGCTGGTGATTTTGGGTATCCTGCGTGAGCCCGCGAATAGAGGATTGAAGGTTACGTCTTGACTCCGTGGCCTTAGCATCGATAGCATGGATCTTCTGTCCACAGCATGCCAGAACTCCAGAAGCTGCAGCAGCTGAAGGACGAGACCGGAGAGCTGTCATCCTCGGACGAGAAGCGCTACAGAGCTCTGAAACGCACCGCTGAGAGGGAGCTGCTCATGGTAGTAACCGTTAGATTTGAGCTGATGTTGCTTTAACTCTGCTTCAATGAGTAATCATTTGAGACACGTGTCGAACAAACAAAAAAAAGTCTATGGCAAAGAACAAAAGCTATTTTTGTTAATCTTCAGGACTATGCATCCTGTCGGCTCAGTTCCTCTACAACAGATGAATGTGTGTTCTGTTCTTCACCTGACTGCCTCCTATGTCTCCCCCCCCCAAGAACGCTGATGTGATCTGTTGTACCTGTGTGGGTGCCAGGGACCCCCGCCTGGCCAAGATGCAGTTCCGCTCCATCCTGATTGACGAGAGCACCCAGGCCACAGAGCCAGAGTGCATGGTGCCCGTCGTCCTGGGGGCTAAGCAGGTATATTGTACTTAAGGCTTCCCACGATCTACTCCAGTGGGCTATTTTCCTGCGTTACCCAGAATGATTTTCGCTACCCCCCTCTACATCAGGAGGCAACATTCTGTAAATTGTACATTTATAAATTGAATAAATTAACCAAAAATTATATGTATAACAGGCATTATTATTTATTGGGAAAGCTAGGTAGACATTTGGCAGTATGCGCTATGATATGCAACATGGGTGATCAGATTTCGACCGTCCCTTCGTGACAAGCCGTGGGATTAGACAGCTGGTGACCTGGCTGGGAGACCTAGCCTGGCAACGCTAACTTTAGTTTAGGCAGCGGTGCATTGTAGAACATTCCATGGCAGTTTTTCAGTGCTAGATATTGATTGTGTGCCGCTTGCTTTTGGGGAAAAACTGAACCGAAAAAAAACCAACCTTTCACAGAGTTGCTCATCGCTATCGCTGCGGCTGGCAAGTTTATGCTCAAAGAATAAAATGGATATCCAATGAATCCCTGCTTGAAACCTAGATGCATCAGCCATATCTGGGCTCCCCGCTGCCAGAACAGACCACATTGTCGAGTTAACAGCGACTACCAAGCTTGCAAAGCCCAAGTGCACTTTGCATCCTGGATTTACGAGGCTGCTGCCAGGCAAAAATGCGTGTCCTCTTTCTAAATGAATGATTTCTCGCCTTAGGAACATTGCAAAAATGTAATATGCAGTAATTCTGAGACAGAAGTTGTTGTCATATGGGAATGAAACTAATATCTAAAACTTATGGTTAATGTTACAGTGATTTGATGACTTATTCTCCTATTAATCCCCATATGTAACTACTGCAGCAATGTCTCTGTGTGACATAGAAGCGTCTACACAGATCAAGTTTAGCAGCGGCAAAGTGAAATACTTCACGAAACTTTCAAATGGGACCTGAGGTGCTTTGTACCTCACCAATAGACATTCATCTTAACAATGTCAAAGTGTTTTAGCCTGTATTGTTCCTTTTAATTATCTACTTTTGTATTGTGTATTAACCCTACTGTACATCACCAGCACAAGGTTGATTTGTCAGTGATGGAGCAATATATGCAGGATATATTTTTTGACCTGTGTTTTGACGGTAACGGTTGCCATACTGGTATGGCAATGGCGCTGACGAGGGTTATTTTTATAATATTCAATTGCCAGGAACAGGAATTGTAAATACTACTACTAATTGTAAATACTACTACTTGAACTACTTGAAATGATTACAAATTACCATTGTTAATTGTTAACTTTTACTAAACATAAATTGTACTACTAACATAGGAAAGAAACTGTGTGCTGCACTAGCACTTTTTGTAGAATTTGTCGATTTGTTTTGTGCTAACTCCAATTCTGAATACGATATTCTAAGTTATTTTAGATGAAATTCCTACTAAATGTATACATTTTCCGCCCCCCAGTTGATCCTAGTGGGGGACCACTGCCAGCTGGGCCCCGTGGTCATGTGTAAGAAGGCTGCCAAGGCGGGCCTCTCCCAGTCCCTGTTTGAGCGGCTGGTGGTGCTGGGGATCCGACCCATCCGGCTGCAGGTGCAGTACCGCATGCACCCTGCGCTCAGTGCCTTCCCCTCCAACATCTTCTACGAGGGCTCCCTGCAGAACGGAGTCACTGCAGGTGAGAGGGTAGGGGACATGTTGAAGCACTGCATTATGGGGTTTGGATTAGCGGAAAGGGCTTCCAACCCCACTATTCAAGTCAAGTCAAGTCAGGTCAATTTTATTCGTATAGCCCTTAATCACAGTTACAGTCTCAAAGTGCTTCACGGGCCATATATTTATACACCAAACCCTTAGAAAAAACAACAACAATTGGTATTGTCCATAATGATGAGGTGCTGGCTGGCAAGCAAGTTGGTAGCCCCCAGGTGGGGTGGCCAGGTGTCCATTTGTGATCACAGCAGCACACTAAAACAGACGGCAGGGTGGACAGGGAACATGTAGGAAACCTCTAATTTAGCAGGGTTATGCTAGTGCTGGCTAACTGAGCTGAGGGACAATCCTAGGAGCCAAATAGAGAATAAAGATTTTAAGTTTTCAGCAGAGTCGGTTTCCCTGATTACAGGTGGCAGACTGTTCCACAGATAGGGCGCTCCGTAACGCTCTGTTTCCTGCTGATTTATTTTAATTGATTTTGCTGCGTTCCTTATGAAGTGAATAGTTTGCTGAAGAGCTATGTTTCCCTTCCATATTTTATGCGCATTGACTTTTATATTCTTAAAGTATATTCCACAAAATCCTTATTTGAGGCCCATTTCAAACGTCACCAGGCAAAATCACAGATGTCTAAGTGATAATGATGTCCACTAGGCCGTGTTTTTTTGTGTGTGTTTTTCTTCACCGACCGTGAAAATCCAATACTGGCTTTGCGCATAAAGTGGTGTGTCACTTGGCGTAATAAATGAGCTGATGTTCCCCACAGCGGACCGCGTGAAGAAGGGCTTTGACTTCCAGTGGCCCCAGCCTGACAAGCCCATGTTCTTCTACGTCACCCAGGGCCAGGAGGAGATCGCCAGCTCTGGAACATCCTACCTCAACAGGTTGTTCGGCTGGGTTATTTGCCCAAAGGATTATCTCGTAAAATATAAGCTTTGCAACTGTTGTCTTACGTGTGTGTGTGTGCGTGTGTGTGCGTGTGCGTGCGTGCGCGTGTCCAGGACTGAGGCCTCTAACGTGGAGAAGATCACAACCAAGCTGCTGAAGGCCGGGGCCAAGCCAGACCAGATCGGCATCATCACCCCTTACGAGGGACAGAGGTCTTACTTGGTTCAGTACATGCAGTTCAGTGGCTCCCTCCACACCAAGCTCTACCAGGTATAATGCCAACTGTAGATTTAAAAAGTCGGTTGTCTTGTGTACATACCATATTTGCCTTGGAAATAATAATGTGGTTTCCATTTTTAATTCATTTACTTGAGGAAGCCGTGGTACCGGGCCCTCACCAGAGCCCGGTACCACGGCAAAGCATTCCATTGCCGTTGAGTGAGTGCTGCTCGTTGTTAAATGAATGTGCGTGTGACAATAATCTTGAAACCTCCAGCTATTACTTAAAATACAGTTATTGAGGAAAAACGTATCGAGAAGAAATGGAACCCATTTAAAAACCATTAATGAGGCAACAATTGGCCTCAAAACACAGTTTGACATCTGGTTACGTTCAGCGATGAAGCTTTCCTTGAAGTAATACGTACATTTCAGCGGGATAAATGTATTTATTTTACCGCATCGTTGTGATGAATGGTTTCTGTTGCCTCCCATAATGCATCCCTCCCCCGCGCAGGAGGTGGAGATGGCCAGCGTGGACGCGTTCCAGGGCCGGGAGAAGGACTTCATCATCCTGTCCTGCGTCAGGGCCAACGAGCACCAGGGAATCGGCTTCCTCAACGACCCCCGCCGCCTCAACGTGGCCCTCACCAGAGCCCGGTACCACGGCAACTCACTCCCAAGTAGTGGAACTGAACACAAGAAGAGAGGGAGGTTCATTATGAGTTGAGATAATAATAATACACTCTATTTCTATAGCGCCTTTCAAAACCAGAGTTACAAGGTGCTTCGTGAAATACAATACCATACAGTGTAGGTGCAAAGATGGCAAACAGATATTTCCGATTTGCCGAGGCTGAGGTGTCCTCCTGCTCCTAGGAGTGCAATGCGAGAACCGTGTTTGCAGACGATACAATAGGTTGACATTGAGCTCACCAGACAGCTTTCATTCTTTAGAGTGATCATTGAACATCAAACTAATTATGTTGTCATTCAGTCGCATCGTGAACGGCCACGTGTCCTTTTGTGTCATAGGTACGGCGTGATCATCGTGGGGAATCCCAAGGCTCTGTCCAAGCAGCCCTTGTGGAACCACCTGCTGAACTACTACAAGGAGCAGCGGGTCCTGGTGGAGGGGCCCCTCAACAACCTGAGGGACAGCCTCATGCAGTTCAGCAAGCCCCGCAAGCTGGTCAACACCATCAACCCAGTGAGTCGTATGAAAGCAAACGGATGAGAGAATAGATGGCCTATAGGTGCCGAACTGCTACTTCAGTATTTGTATGCTTAGTTTCTTTAAATATCACTACTACTACTTTTTTCGTTTTTTTTATTATGACCATTACTACTTTTTTATTCTAATTGTATTTTTTTTTTAATTGTCACCACTACTTAAAAAACGAAACATACTTTTTTAATTATTATCACCACTGTGTATTATGTCTATTATGTATATATTATTGCATTAACAGATGGATTAAAACACATTCTTTGTTTGGTCTCTTCCTAGGGGGGTCGGTTCATGAGCACGGCCATGTATGATGCTAGGGAGGCCCTGATCCCCGGCTCTGCCTATGACCGCAGCACTAACGGTAACAACTGATGCATACTAAAAACTAAAAACATCACATTGTTGTAATACCGTGATAATACTGTTTAATGCTTTATAGCAAGTCTGCTATACTATCATCATTCTTCAGTGTAACCAAATATAGATCCCGATGTCATCCTCATAAGAAATCACCCAGGGGAAACCCTCTCCGTTTCCCTCGTATCCCAGGACGTACAGCCAACATGTACTTCCAGACCCATGACCAGATAGGCATGATCGGCGCCGGGCCCGGGCCCATGAGCTCCATGAACATCCCCATACCCTTCAACCTGGTCATGCCCCCAATACCACCGCCCAGCTACCTGGGACAAGTCAACGGGCCCTTAACGGGTGAGGCAGGGACATCTCTACCTTTTCAGGCCAAACGGTGGGGTACCGTTTGGTCTGTATTGTCTTTTTTTGGGGGGGTCTTGCACACTGAACATTGCTTTGGAGTTTACTGTGTAGACAAAAGACATTGAGACTATACAGCAGACGTGTCTATTCCATTTCAAGAAAGCCGTAGACACCCAACTCCTGCTAATTATATTAAATGAGCAAAATAAGTGTGGAGAAACCAAACACAACCAAAACCGTGGATTTCTGCGAGTACAACGCTGTAACTTACTAAACATGCACCACGCGATGTCTCCCCTCTCTGTGGGGATCTTCACCAGGGCGTGGCGGAGGCATCAAAGGCAAGGCGAGCGCCGCTGGAGGCGGAGGCATGCGAGGAGGTCGTCATAGAAACCGAGGAGGAGGAGGAGGAGGAGGAGGGCATCACGGGAGCCAGATGAGCGGCAGCCAGGCCAGCCAGGACCTGGGCTCCCAGCCCTTCTCCCAGGGGCCCCTCACCCAGGGTTACGTCAACATGAGTCAGCCCTCTCAGATGAGCCAGCCCGGCCTGTCCCAGCCCGAGCTTTCACAGGTCCGGTTCAGACTCCAGTATCACGCAGATGAATCGTCTGCCCTTTTTAAACGCCAAGCCGAATCAAAAGAGCATTGTATATGTAATAATTACTTTTTACATGATTAAACCTTTCTGGTTACACATCAAACATTAGTTGATAATGCTAATGTAGGCTTTTTTTCGCCCCTCAAAGTCTTTATGAACAAATACATTTCTATAGTTTTTTATTTTATTTCCCGTGTTCAGGATAGCTACCTGGGTGACGAGTTCAAGTCCCAGATGGACGTGGCTCTGTCCCAGGACTCCACCTACCAGGGGGAGAGGGCCTACCAGCATGACGGTGTGACCGGACTGTCCCAGTACTAGAGTGTGAGTAACCTCACATCACATGTTTATAACCTAACCCACTCCTGTAAGTTACCCCGACGTAAGTTCATAAGCTAACCTACTAGACTGTAGAGCTGTGTCTGAAATCGTGCACTTACGTAAGTGCACTTACATTGAGTGCACTTCATTATCCCTACAGTACACTTACTTTTAGGCGCAGTGCGCTCATTTCTACAGTGCACTGTCCAAACAGCCTTCGCACACCTACCGGAAATGAGTTTGCGGTTTGACGGTTCTTCTTTGTTGGATTTTGTTTTTGGCCGTTTTTTTGCCTCTTCGCGGAAAACGGCCTGCCGGTAAGTTTATTTACCTATGAAATATATTAATATATATTAATTTACATATTCGATATTATTTTACATTTGTAGAGCGCATTGGTCTCAACTGTTACTCCCGTGTCCTCCATTTTTGATTCCGCCCCTTCCGCTATACGTAGACAAAATGGCGGCCGTTGAGGGTGGAAAGTGTCCATCGGTCCACACTCAAATTTTAGATCGTTTTGAGCACACTTTCCGTTTTTGGTGCAAGTATAGAAGTGCGCGATTTCAGACACACCATAAGTAATAACCTAATATCAGTTTATAACCTAACAAGGTTCACGCCGAAGCCTCGATGTGTGCCCTCTGAACCCGGTGAGTTTGAATGATGAGTTTGATCTCGTTCACAGGGTTCTGCTGGAAAGGAGCTAGGCCCGTGGTGAGCCTAGCTTCGTCTGTATTTTAATCTGGATAATGCGGAGACAGAAGCCAAGAACAAACGAGGATACCCGTTTTTCACTGCTGCAACGGAGGCGCCGCCGTGTGAACGTAGCCGAGGGAGAGGCCGAGAGAAACCCACCCGTCGCAGGGGGAGTGCGGGGGGCGACAACAGGAGCACAGCTGGACACGAGGAGCGCAAGAGATGGCAGGGGTCCAGAGAAAAAAGAGAGAGAGAGAGAGAGAGAGAGAGGGGTGGCGGCGCGACTCCCGATGGGAAGACATGGCGAAGGAGATAAAGTCGTCCGTCGAGGAGCAGAGTTGGAGTGGACCTCCTTGACCTTCGGCGGGTTGCGGCGGGTGGGAAGTGACACGCATCCTGAGTGGGAGATGGAGCGCCGCCCTGTAACGTTCCCCTCCTATGGCACCCCCCCCCCCCTAAAAAGTGGAACAGGACGAGTGAGAAGAGGTGTCCCAGTGCCACACCACTACTCCAAGCGCACTCAAAACAGCACGACGTCCACAAAATGGCGAGCGGGCCGGCTAGCGAGACGGGGAGACGCGGTGAAGCAAGAGGGGGGAAGTGGCTCCCGAAGCAATCAGCCGACATGAGGAAAACCTTTCTGAGCTCAGTTTGATCGGCGTCGTTTTGAGAAGGAGTAAGGTGAAGCGGACTGTTGATGCCGGTCCCGCGGCAGATTGAAGGAAATATACATTTCTGTCGGTCTGCGAGTCTCTCGTTAGGAGCGTTTCCTTGGCAACGTTGAGTCTGAAAGTTTTCTGCGTACCGTCTGTTTTTTGTTGAGACGCTAATATATCGGAAGCGAGCGTAACGGGCCGTCGATCCGAGAGGGTCCTGCTTAAAGTGCTTTATACGAAAACAGCCTTTCATAGATATAGTTCAAAGATAAATATATATATCTATGAAAACATATATATATATATATATATATATATATATACATTTTTGTCTCGAAATTTCCAAGCGGTTGCCTTGAAGGATCTGAGACAACTCTGTTTTTGATATTCTAAATGTGTATTTCACTAATGGCAACAAGAGTGGTAGAAAGTAAGACAACACCGTACGTATCATGTTGAGGTACGAGAATGTCTATATGAGAAAGCTACTGCGATAATACAGTGATTTATTAAACTGTGACGTTCAATCGCCTTGGTCTTATAGGGACTGCTATGAATTGCGTCCACTTGTTGACTATAGAGGAAGATGGCGGAGGTGTTGACGTTCCCAGAATAGTCATTTATAAAATAGATGAGAAGTATGTGTGTGACGGTTTGGATCATGTTTGGATCATGTTTAGATCATGTTCACATCCTGGTCAGTTTCCTGTCGTTTGGTTTTCCTTGCTTCGATGTCTTCAAGGTGATGGCAGAAGAGATGATGGATAAATGCGGATATAAAAAATAAAAACAAGTCGCCTTTCTGTCGCAGTCCTGCTGTATAGAATGATGTCATGTTCTCATTGTAAATAACCAAATCCCAATATAGGCTATGAATTGTGTGTCGGCGTATAAATGGATTCAATTTGATTTCCACGCTGAACAAATATAAGTCACTCCACCCGTACCCGTCTGCTTCTCCTAACCCTGACGTTTTGTGAACCAGTCGCCCATATGTCGCTCATATGTAACATAAAGTATATCATGCATTTGGTACGTATTTATGGCTAATGGACGATCCTACGTTAAATATTAAGTATACCTGCGATCCCACCCATACCATTTGATTTGAACTTTCTTCATGGCTTCAGGAGCTGAGGTCCAACGAGCCCAGAGCATACTGCATCAGAACCAGAACTCTGGTACTGATGAGACTGCAGCTGCTGGGTTTCACCACCACGACTACAGATCTGTGTGTTTGCCAGTACCTGCACGTGTCCTCTAGTGACCCCAGCCACTATTTACTGCTTACCGCCTGATTTTTGTTCTTGGACATATTTATAATTATAATTTATAATATTGCACCAAGCAGCACAGTACTGCTTTGTAACGTCTCACTACGACCCAAATCCATAAGTGGCATTCAGTTTGTGTTTACGGCTGGTGAGTATTTTGAGTGCTTGCTTCGTATAAATTAATTTCTAATGCCCGTCTGTCTTTTGGATGTGATGTGTAAAAAAAAGCAAATATCCTAATGGGACGGCGAGTGCATCGTTTGTTGTGGGTTGTTATGTTCCTCTTCACCTTTTTGTGTTATTGGGGTTTGATTTTGGTTTCAAAAAAAGAAAAGAAAAGAAAAGGCCCTGAAATGTACGACGACGTTTCAGTTTAATAAAGTTTGCAGATCAAATTAACTCAATGTGTTGTATTGGGACTTTTATTGTGAAAACGACCCGAACTAGAACCAACGCTGTAGGACTGCAAGTATGCTATACACCCTCAACATGTTTTAAGCGTCTTTAAATGACAGACAGACAGACAGACAGACGCACACGCACACAATGAATAAAGTTTGCAGATCAAATTAACTCAATGTGTTGTATTGGGACTTTTATTGTGAAGACACACACACACACACACACACACACACAAACACACACACACACACACACACACACACACACACACACACACACACA
>JAOPJH010000131.1:12582415-12602429 GCA_027122575.1 Merluccius polylepis | reverse complement strand
TTGTGAAATCCGAGTTGGTTCCGTCGACTCCCCCGCCCCCCCCCCCCACACCCCCAATGCTATTATCTTGGGGTGCACAACGTCTCGTGTCATTCTCGCCCATAAAATCTTTAGAAACTCCACAACAAATCTCAAGAGATCATCTTTATCACTAGATAGATTATAGAAAAACCTGGGACGAAGAAGCAGCCGTCATTTAAAACTTTGAAATTGGAAACAAAAACCCAGCCTCCTCCTCCCTCACCTCCCATGGCACCCTCTACACACGGCCCTGGAAGTAGGCTAAAGGTCGGCCTGCCTCCGGTGCCTGCATGTATGTGGGTCGGCCCTTTTTGATGGGCAGGCGTAAATATAGCTGGAGCTATGGAAATGGGAGCGAGCATAGCGGACGGGAACGACACACCACACCACGACACACCACAACACAACACAACACAACAGCTCAGGTTCATAGAGGGGATCAGTAATAGACCACCGGCCTTGGGCTTGAGCTTGAGCTTGGGCCATGTGCATTCACTCCAGCTTGTTGGTCTGTAGGCCCATTTTTCACGGTTGGCATGGAGGATGGTCACCAAAAACCAAAACTATTTTACTGGTTTACGACTTTACTTTCCCCCCGTATCATTGTGTGTGTGTGTGTGTGTGTGTGTGGGTCATAGCCAGCATAACCAGGCTGTCATGTCATGACTGGATACGTGTAAAGTCACAGCGACATGTCACCATTCCCAGCAGGAGGTGTTATTTTGGAGACACTTTCTGTATTAGCTTCCTATCCTCCGTGTCTGTAAGCCAAGCCTTTAACTTCTGCAGGCAATCCGATGTTTCAGTTGCTTGTCACACTTTTAATCACAAAATGTTTCCCCTATCCATATAGTGTCCCTAAACGTTTTAGATAAAATGTGGAGTCAAAGAGATTAAGAATGACAGATAAAGCTCTAAGTCTTTACTATCAAGGGGGCGAGATGGTGTAACTTCCTCCATTCACTGCTCTTCTCTTTGTGACTCTTCGTCTCCCCCATTTCCTGTTCCTGTCTTCCCTTCCTCCTCCTCCTCTTCCTCCTCCTCCTCCTCCTCGCAGATGTGGGGGTACAGTGGGCGCCATCTTGACCTGTCCTCTGGAGGTGGTGAAGACGAGGCTCCAGTCCTCGGTCACCTTCTACATCTCCGGGGTGCAGCTCAGCGCCGTCAACGGAGCCAGCGTGACCCGCATGTCGCCCCCCGGGCCCATCCACTGTCTCAAGTGAGTACAAATAATATGGGATTTGTTTTACAAAACATGAAAACATCCCAGAGCGATTCATTAGCACTTCTGCGATTGTTGTCCCCGCTTATTTCCAAAGTGGACCCTAATGTTGAATCAAGTAAGTGACAAATACATAGACCACGTTTTGTAGCTTTATTGGATGTTCACTTGCTCGGTAAGTGATCCTGGCGTTAATGAGGTCATGCTTCCACTGTGAGCTGACAACTCACCGGCGCATATCTCTGCTGTTGCCGTCACCGGCTTTTGTTAAACTGAAACGCAACCATTCTGGCACAGTTGCATTTTAGAGGGATGTACCAGGAGACGAATGGGACCGACGTGACACTGATTAGCGATCGGAAAAATTCTAGAGATGCCTCCATGTCTCGGGAGTGACCTCTTGGAGCGTTGAGGTCCCATGGCTCAGGAGTCTCGTGTTAAAACAGGCAGGCGAGGGTAATCACTGACCCACTCTCTCCCATTAGCAGACATTTTGCTCTCCAATTGAGGCTACGTAGTGAATGGCTATTGTGCCTGGGTTACTTTGTTATCAAATACCAGACAGGCAGACAGTCCGTTGACTGCGTGGAGTTGAGAGCTTGGCGGTGGACTTTGGATTTGTTGGTAGGTTGCCAGGTCGGCGTACAAACCTTTATCCTTTTCAACTGCGTTTTTTTTGTATTTGTCCAGTTCAGGATTAGGAGGAATATAATGGTGTGTGTATAGCTTAACACCTGTTTTGCAACAGGTCAAACTCCCTATATACAATAAGAGAAAGTAATCTAAAAGTTAAAACATTTTTTTTTTAAATGAAAAAAAGGCTTTTTATTTTTTATTAGTCTAAACTTTAAAGGAAACATTTTTCAAAGTTGACCAAGTTAAGCCATACTTGACCCTCCGGGCTCATTGGACAATATTGATGATGATGTGGTGAATGGGGATTCCAGCTTCAGTTGTCTTAATAATTAGTCCGTCTTTTGGTGGCCTAAATGACAATCACAGGATTGAAGTCACGATTATTGGAGATGTACGTGTGGATGTTTATGGATCATCTTTGAATCAGAAAACACAAAAACAAATTCTGAAACTTGGCTGACTGTATTTCCATCATCTCCTGATTACAGGCAGAGGATTATTGATTCCATTCTACATCCATGCCTCGTTTTGGCATGTAGACTGTAGTGGACAACACAACAGCTAGCTGTACACAAACTGTTGGTTTGTAATGAATTAAAATTATGCAAATGTAATAGAACCATGGAAACGCACCTACAGTGCTAACCTCACTTGTCCAATATGTATCAGGGTAAGTGCTCTGTCGAAACAGTGCACAGCTTGCATGAAAAATTAGATTACGTACCACATGGCTATAGACGTCAACAGTGTCTAAGTTGATATTGACACATGCCGTTAGGTGATCAGGATGCCATGTCTGTGCTCGGGAACCAAGAACCTTGCTTAGGTGTTGTTGTTCATTGTCAGACCTCCCATTGTGAAAAGGCACTGCCACTTAATGTTCAATATGTTGATTGACGCAGTATGTGTGCTCCAACGGTGTACTGCTTTCAGATATGCTCAGAAGTACTGTTGGTTTATATTGCAATGTTTTTCAAACCTTGTTCAGCAAATGGCTTTCGCGGCTTGACTTTCTCAAAGGAATGTCTGCCGGTGCCTGACAATGTCACCTTCAAATCTCAGCGTGGTTTTCTCCAATGAAAATGAAGGCTGGTGATATACTGAAGAACAACTTCATAGTACCGCTTTTAGTCCTCCTAGCCCTAATAAAATCCTTGTCCAGGCCTTGGGCATTTTTACATTGGACCGGGGCCAATTGGTTGTGTAATCAACCTGGGTATTGAGTTGTAGTACTTGGACAAGACTCCGATGCCATTTGAACACCACAACACCAGCGTGCACACACACATACACCACACACACACCACAGTGTGGAGCAGGAGTTAATGGGGCAGCAGTAGCGGCAGCAGTAGAAAGAAGAAAATGGATAACTAGGTCAAGATGGAGGGTGGTGGAGACCAAGCCAAATGTCTCAACAGGACAGAAGGCAGCGAAAAGTTGTCTGTGCAGGCTCTGTATATCAAGTCACCTTCTAATGAAATGTATAAGGAAAATAAGTGGATCAATGGCTGGATATCGGATAAATAGATAGCTACTATGAGACACGAAGAAACACTGCTGAAACTGGTTGGAGTTGCATTTTATGTGATAAGCCTTCGGAGGTAGTTAGCTTTATCTCGTCTGTTCAAGCTAGGCTTGGGCCCGTGCAACATTTTTCAAATTGGTTTGATAAGTCATACAGAATCGTACCGATAATATCAAACACGTCCACAATGCAGCTGCTGACTCACGTAAGAAGACTAGCGGCACAAACAATTACCTAGACAACCGAGTGGGCTGCAACAAATAGTCGATTAGTCAAAGAATTGTTAGTTGCAGCCCTACGAGTATGTAGAACAGGATCTAGTCGCTGTAAATTCTCCGGACAATGACCTGCTCTATTCACACATGGGCTCAATCGGACATTACATAGACTTTGTACTAGGGAGCTGGCAGGGAAAACTCTGGTTAATGTCCAGTCCAACTGACATCGTTGATTTGCGTTCTCACATGCACCTCCTCCGGGTAATGTCTAAATGAGTTCAGGGATGCAGTGCATTTGTGAAAGGGGCTTTATTAATTGCAATTGCGGTACAGTCGGTTTGCATAAAATGAAACTGGTATAAGCTCGCACACCGCACCAGTAAACCTGGAAACCGCCCAACCCTCGTTCAAAAGCCCATGCACGGTAATAAAACCCTTTGCTGGATGTTGCAATGGTAATCCAGAGCCGCTTACTGAGTCATCCACCCGCTGTGTTTGACCCTTTTTATAGTTTTAGTGTCGGCTCTGCTGCTGCGCACCGTGGAAGTAAACGGGTCGGGGGGAATGCTGACTCAGAACTGAAACAGACGGTTTACAGAAGCTGAACATTTCATAGCAGAACCCATAGAATCGAGCCACTTGGGCGGCAGGCGCTCAAAAGGTAGAGCAGGTTGTCCGGCAGGTTGCTGGTTCGATTCCTGGCGCCTCCTAGCGAAGTGTCGAGGTGTCCCAGAGTAAGACGCCCAACCCTAAATGCTGCCGACGAGCTGGCTGTGGCCGTCTGTGTATGAATTGGTGAATGTGAGGCAATAATTGTAAAGAGTGGCCACTGGTCTGAAAAGTGTTATATGAATGCAGTCCATTTACAAGAGCTACCGCGCAAACTATAATCATATGCTTGCGCTGTGCTGTGCCTGCCAGCACCTTTCATGGTCTTCCAAATCTGGCTTGATTGGCCCCCACCCCCAGTGTACAGTGACAGGCTACAGGCCTTGGGGGTCAGGCGTTGAAGTCTAATCTATATAATATTGGCTCTAAGAAAGTCCAATGAGATTGTATTCAAGGGTTGCGCAAATAAACGTGACTGACGTGACGTGGTTATTTTCGAATGGACTTTGTATGCGTGGGGGATATATTGAGAAGGAGAGTAATGTGACCCAAACTCTGGCAAATTGCCCACGGTATAAAATGTATACCGTACTTGTTCACATGCTCTGGTGAACGCACGTGGCTGTCCTAGTTCTAAATGGACACATGCTGATGCGACTGCATTGCGGCGACATATCGATCACATTAATTTATCTTTCATGAAACACACGTGTTGCTCAATCGACTCATTTGGAGTTGAAAGGTTTGGCTCCATTGGGAGTCGGGATACATTTTAAGAAATTAGAAAGAATGTATGAACAAAGAGGTTTTTTAAAAACTTAACTCAGTCTCATGTAATTCGGTGTGGATATTTTCCATTCTTATATACTCTAGTCAAGTTCCCTATGATTTACTGATGAATGATTTTTTTAAAAACTTTTCTTTAAAAATCTAAATTTATCCAAACCCGTTCAGGGTTAAATTCACCATTTCCTTTTCTGTTTTTTCCTTCCATCGTCTCCGTTGTTAGGTTGATCCTGGAGAAAGAAGGACCTCGCTCACTCTTCCGCGGTCTGGGGCCTAACCTCGTGGGTGTGGCTCCTTCCAGGTATGTATTACATCACATCCTGTCTTACGTCCTCCTTGATATGTTATAACTGTGCTTCTTCACGGCTGCCTTAAAGGATAACGTAGGAATTGTTCAACCTGGACCCTATTTTACCATCATTTTGGGTCTCGGGGACTAATGCAGACAACAGCAATTGGTCCAGTGTTGAGCGAGAGGGCTTCAGCCGTGAAACAGGCAGCAATGTAAAGCTACCAGGCATTAGCCCCCCGTCAATGTCACTAACAGGCTGGGATTGTTATTATAATTATCCGACAACATTGTGGAAAGGACCCCTACAGAGAAATTATTACCTTTCGCTTGATTCAGTTTGTCTGTTATTGTGTTCAACAAAGTCTTGCCAAAGAGAAGTCTCGGTCTGAACTCTGCTTAGTGAGACTTGGTCAGAGCCCTCTCGGTCAATACTGGACCAGTTGCAAAAATGGTATTAGCATTAGTTGCATTAGTCCCTGAGACCAAAATAATGGGTAAGGGTTGTAGTGGTTCCTGCCACAAGCCACATAAGTGGTTATGCTGGGCCTCTCTGACACAAGACACGAGTCATTGTTTGAGAATATATCCATTTATCGGAAATGACAGTCTCTCTGTCTGTGTGTGGTGATGGCTGGCTTTTCCTGGTGCCAGGATTGCTCATGTACCACATGTGTGCAGCCCCACCCGGCTCCAGAGACTCATCAGTCTGACTAAGGCCAGGTGAGGCTGTAAACCAGCTATCAACCACACACACTCCACAAGGGCCCAGGTTGAAAAATGCCAAAGTTATCCATTAACACACACACACACACACGCACACGCACACTACAGCACTACCACCTTAAACATCAGTTTTTACAAAACCTGAACACATTACTGGCACAGGAAACTGCACATATGAATATATTAATGGTTTATGTGTTATCTGGCTCACTTTGTGGTCAGCTTAAAATTGAAGTATGCAAACAGGACCATGATGGCATAGAAGCTGGAGAAGTAGAATGGAGGCTTTCCAACCGGAAATTAATGATTGCAGGGGGTTAGCCTCTGTTAGCTCTCTGGTTCTCATTGCATAATGGGCTTTGACTCGGCAGCAGCGGCAGCATCAGGAGCTGGTCAGCTGTAAATGACACCGATACGCTGGTCCTGTGACCTGTAATGTTGTTGTGGAGCATCACAATGGAGCTTTTCTATAGGCTATGAAGTTGTTGTCGTCCGTTGTGGGCATGCGTGTTTAATAGTGCTAGCTCTCCTAGTTGGCTAGTTCTCCCATAGTGACTGGAGGCCTGGCCGTAGCAAACCCCTGTCCTTCGCTGTCCTTCTCGCGTAGCTTTCCGCTGTGGTTTGTCAGCGTTATTATGTAATGTTCTTCTTCTCTCAAACCACATTACTATCTGGATCAGTGTTACTCAGCCCTAATTTGGAACAAAAGATGCCCTTGGCTTGCATTTGACGTGTGTGTGTGCGTGCTTGTATTCATTGTGCATGCGTGCTTGCATTTATGTGTGCATGCATGCGCGTGTGCGTGTGTGTGTGTGCGTGCGTGCGTGCGTGCGTGCGTGTGTGTGTGTGTGTGTGTGTGTGTGTGTGTGTGTGTGTGTGTGCATTCCTCTGGGGCATTCTGTCCAGTTGTGTAGGTGAGACCAGAACAGATTAATCATGCCAGCCTGTCTAACTATAGGAAGCTATTATTACATACCAAGGAGTAAACCCAATGACACCATATCAGATTATTTATTGGCCAGATTAAAACCTGGATTGGTTTATTACTCATGGTCATTTTGAATCACCTTTTTAGTACATCTTGCAGTTAGCTCGTACACCACCTCGCATAGTATGGAAAGTAGGCAAATACACATATGCAAACATGAGCAGGCAATCACACCAGTAATTACTGACATGTCCTTCCAGGCATCGCACAATGCACACACAATTCACAACACACAATCCTGTGCAATTCAGCCATCTGTTTTAAATGCAGAACAAGGGAAATCTAAGTCCTTCATTACAGCGGGGGGTCCAATCCGATATGATATGGAGGGATGATTGCTTATTGCCGCAAACCATAAATGGGAGAATGTTTGCAATAATCAAGCATCTAGCGCCAACGGTATTACCGAGACATCGTCATTATATAATAGACAAGGGCAGATGCATACACACTTGCATGAAAATGCATGTGTGCGCACGCACACGCACGCACACGCACGCACACGCACGCACACACACACACACTCCAGGGGATTCACCAGGACAAACATGATGTGTGGGAAGAGGCAGGGGTTAGTGGCGGGATGGTTTAGTCGGTTCTCCGGGTTTAATTCTGCACCGTGAAAAGACAGTTGGCTTCACTAAATCCTGGGGATTTGACTTTATAGAGGGCTGCTTGGAGTCAATGCGTTGGAGTTAATGCCTTGGGAAAATGGGCCGGCGAGTGATTTGGTCTGTGGTGCAAAGACACACACACGCACACACATACACAAGTGTGCACACACACACATGCACACACGCACACGCGTGTGCCCACACACACATACACCAGGGCTGTAGTCGAGACCATTGGTGAATCGAGTCCGGGGGTGGTCGAGACCAAGATCGCAAAATATGAGTCCGATTCGTGACCAAGACCTATCATGGCTATCATGGCTATCATTATATCGATAGCCTAAAATAGAAAAGGAAGGTTTCTAAAGGCATTTCAACAAAAGTAGCATTTTCTGCTGCTGGGCACTTTCTTGGAAGAGATTAAAATGATGAAAGGAGTAGAAACAATATGTAGCTATGCAATTTCGAACACCTTTTGTGTCGCCTTTCAGAACGAGTCGTCCGAGACCAATTAATCCGATACCGATTCAAGACCGGGTCAAATTCACCCTGAGCCCAATGACGAGGCCGAGACCATCAAAAATTGGTCTTGAGACGGGTCTTCAGACCTCAAGACCGGACTCGAGTACAACAGCCCTGACACACACACACGTGCAGAACCAACCACGTGCACAACGTCCACTCGTACGCACACAGAGTGAGCGATGGGCCCTGCTTGTGTCTGGCCCATCGGCTGTATTCTGCTCCCCTGCACACACACTAAGCACGTTTTGAACATTTCATTTCCTTATGTATGTGTGGCAGTTTACCCCTGCCCCTACCCTTGCACGCCACAGGACACAGGCAGAATGCATTTATTTGAGATGGTGAGATGTAATACGCCGAGCAGATGTAACATGCTGCCATGACGGTGGCTCCATCCAGAGAGTGTGTGTGCTGATAGATGGTTTATCATGGGTTTAAGATTGCTCTCATGCACCCTGTGTGCAGCCCCAGAGTGTAATCAGTCAGACTCGGGCACGTGAGGCTGTAAACCAGCTATCAACCACACACACCCCACAGTATGCAACTATACTAAATTTTGCTTTGACTCATCCTTGACCTACATAACTTGACTAGTCCTTGACCGCCATAATCATTCACGTCGCAATCCCACAGTATCTGTTGCGTATGTTGTGCAAGCCCTGCCGCCGCTGCTCCTGCTGCAGAGAGAATGGCTCCCACTCACCATTGTGTTTTGTGTGTGTGTGTGTTATTTCTGGTGCGGTGCAGGGCCATATACTTTGCCGCCTACTCCACAGCCAAGGAGAAGTTGAACGGCGTGATGGAGCCCGATTCCACCCAGGTGCACATGGTGTCCGCAGGACTGGCAGGTAACGACTGGTCCTAGACCCCCCCCCCCCCCACCCCCCTCCTCGTTGTCTTACCTGTCTGTATTTGTCTCGTCTGTCTCGCCCCTTGTCTGTTTGTCCACGTTTGTGTCTGCCTGACAGCTGCTGGACAGTGTAGCGCACTGTCGAGCTATAGCTTCTTCATGCAAACTTAAATGAGTTTGTTTTCTTTTATGTAGTTGCATCAAAATTATTTGTTTTGGTTTTATTTATGTTTTTTGTTTCTCCGTTTCACTCCTTCACATTCCCCCACGTAGACATGATTTGTGTAAGACGGTAATTTTTTCTGTTCCTTTAGCAATGTATGCTAAAGCAGAATGCTAGTTTTATTTATGGTTCATATCTAGCTCCCTCCAATATGAGAATAATACAAATCGAAAGCACAATTTAAGACTCTCAGGATCAAAGCAGTTGCATAACACATAACTAACACAATCACCAGACTATAAAACGTAATTACTTTCCCATCTAAGCTTTGATCATCTGTTCTCTAAACCAATGTGGTGCATAATATTACTATTGTATCATAAACACGTTCTCTAGTTTACTACAAAGGTATGTTATCTCTGCTATTCTACTGTGTAACAAGGCAGGGAACACACTTATCAGTCCATCCTTTTAGAAGGGACAACAACAATATCACAATTATATATTCTTTAATTATGTGGTAAACTGTGTATTGATCTTGCCACTACAGTGCGTTTAAATCTATGTCAGCCATTTTGAAAAGGAAAAACCAGACGAGGTCCTTAAAGTTTGGGTTGTGCTTTCCTCTACCACTTGGCCAACTGTATCCTGTCTCCTCCATTTTGTTCTCTCCTTGTCCCGCTTTTTAGTTCTATTTTTATGTTCATCCACTTGTTTTGAAACGTCTTCTTCATGGTCCCCCATGATATGGTTTAACATCCCAGTTGTTACTTGAACAGTGTTGCCTGGGCCCCCCTTTTGTGCTCTGTGTGTGTGTTTAGAGGAGAGAGCACAGCCACAGCTGGGCTCAGCTGGGCCTCCCGGCACTCGGGGCGGACGAGTTAAGGTAGCACCCCATTTCCTTACACTGGTATGATGATAACCATGGTACATTTTAAGTTGTAGGATGTTTTTTTTTTGTAATGATAATCGGTTATTCGTGTAACGCCACAGCGATGCATTCGTTGCAAGCCTGTTGTAGTAGCTTAGCGGGCCTCGTGACAACGCGGGCGTTTTTCAGTCCCGGCACGACGCTTTCCGCGTTGTCTAGCCACACACAACACAATGAAGATGAACAAAAGTTGCATACGATAAGGTCAACGAGTGACATTCCTGTGGGCCTTTGTTTTTGCTCTCGTCAGCGCGAGAGAAATGCTAACCTTGTCACCGTCTGAGAGGACTCCATTTGTTGTGTTCGTCATTTGTACGTCATCCACCATTACCAAAAATGTTTTGTCAATTCATTTAAACCACATTCTTTCGTATGCCCTCTTTAAAAAATTGTTTTTTTCGAAACCACACACATTTTTGGAACTGGCCTAGTTTAGGAACTTGACACAATGACCTCGTAGAAAGGGGACATGGCTTTGCCCTCATGTAAATACGTTTCTGTTGCTATTCCAGGTGCCCATATTTATATATCAGCATGTAGTATAACTTGGCTGTGACGCATGACCTGACCTTGAAGTTAAATGACCCAAAAGACTCAATCATGGAAGTAATAGTATACTCAGAAAAATGTACTAAATCGTGGGTAAGTGAGGCATTAGTCATTACGTCGTTTGGATTTGCTTACAGGTCTTTCCAAGGTCGCATCGCTTAACAGACAATCTATCATGGAGTTTATTTTATGATTTATGCCGTATCTTCTGTAAGGGGAGGTTAGTCTCACCACCATTTCAACTCCCAATCTCTTGCCAGCTGCTAATCTGTGTGGTGTCTGCGTATTTAGGCCAAACCCGTTTGGAGAAAGGTGCACTGTTCTCGTGTGTATTCATAGAGGTACACCCAGGGGTTGACCCACATATAGGCCCTGTTTTAATATAGCAAGCAAAGTGTGCAAACAACTGCCGTGGTCTATTGCAACATTGCTTCTAAAAACGACAAATAACTGCTTAAGTGCATGTCAAGATGTTAAGACACAAGACTCTGTTTTTAATTTAGATCCTCGGATCTTATTTCCCGTAGTCACATTTTTATCCTCTATTTGTGAGTTGTCGCAGTCAGACGCTAACTTGTAATGTCAATATTGGATTACTGTGTTAACAACATCAGAGGTGCAGAGGAATGCTTAACGCTGTTAATATTGGGTAAGCGTAAGCAAATGGTTCTTTATAGTTGGAGTGACGTTTTTTGCTAATTGTCGTATTGTTTAATTTCTTTTTTTAATTTCTTTTTTTAACAAAGTAAGCCTGGAAGGATATCGTTGCATTGTTTTTGTGTGAAGTTTGCTTATGTGCCTTTTTTTTTTTTTTAATCCGTACTTCATAACCCGGCCAGTGAGATCCCCTTCTTCTCCCTCCTATATTTCATATCATCACCATCCACAGAAACATTTTAAAATGCAGAATGACAAGGTTAGCATTTCCGCCTGTCTGTCCCCATCATTTACCATGTCCTTTTAGACTCTCTGTATTTCCCACAGTTCAACTAAGTCTTCCTGTGATTTAGTTTGACGATACTTGTACCATAATCCGGTACTTCTTCTGGTGCTTTACTTTCTGTTATTAAATTCACACTTGACCTTGTAGCCCACTCTGTTGTGGACATGGCTGGTGATATGGTAACAAACATCCAAACACAACTTCTCTATTTTTTGACTGGGTTTAAACAGGATTAATGGGGGCGGGGGGGGGGGTGGATTCAAATATCAGGGCTTTATCTTGCGTAAATTGGATGTACTTTTTACTTATTTATCTATCTATATCTATCCTCTTACCGTCTTGACTATTATTTTAAGACCAACATATATGATTTATCAGTATGTGAGAGGGGGCGGGACCTAAAGGGGCATCTTTGCGGTCAGGGGAAAGATGAGTGGGGGAATGATCCGTCACTCATCTCCCCTCGATGATGTGCATTTAATATAAATGAGATTGGGGGTTGGGGCGGGGCTTGGTTGGTTGTGAATGCTGCTTGTGTGTGACTGTGGTACAGAAAAGCCTGTGTCTATTTTAGGGCTTTTACTGTAAAGCTTTCACCCCTGCGTGATTGGGTGGGAGACCCCCCACCATCTGAACCCCTGCCCCCCCTCCCCAATATCTGCAGGCTACTAGCTGCAGCGGGGAGGCGCTGGCGGAGGTTTGCCCCTCCCTCGTGAGTACCCGCCATAGACGTTACTTCCATCTGTATCCCATACCTTTCCTCTGCTCTCTCTCTCTCTCTCTGCTCTCTCTCTCCCTCTCGGTGCTCTCCTTCTTCTTCAACCTCAGACTCTTGCCATCCCCTCTATAGTGTAGTAGTGCGTTGCTTGTTACACTAGTCACCACAGACTCGTACAGCCGCCGCTACGCCCACTTGCTAGGGTCCGTGTTGCATTGGACAGTGCGACAGACGCAGACGTTTGCAGCGTCGTACTCATTTGTTTTGATGCAAAGCGCACCTTATTTAGTGTTTCATTCGCTATAAATTGTATTCTGTAGTCTTTGTCAACGTTTATACATTCTTATTAAACTACAAACCCAACTATCTGGTAAATCAGATATATCATTAGAGATGTATTTAAATTGACTAACATTCTTGATGTAGTGTCAAAGGTCTTTATTGTTAATAATAACAATATATATATATATTTTAAAGCTAAACTGATGGTTACAGACTGTGCACTGAATTAATTAAGGTTGAATGGCACAGCTAGTATTTCTCTTACTGCTTCGGAAACTTCCCACAACTTAGCACACTTGAATAATTGAAGAACCTTGCAGTGCCCCCATTTTGTATTTTGCCCCTCTTGTACTTATTGGGCATATGGCCAAACTTCACTCCACCTACATTAGAAAAAATGCCAACATAAGGATAATAATAATGAATAATTTCTTCTATAATTGCTTCTCTACAGCAAGGCCAAAACTACTATTGAGGCATGATATGAGATGACATGTAAAAAGCATTCTAATACAGTATTTATTAAGCCTTAATGAAAAGATAAGGGTACATAATGAATATAATAAGCAGTCTCTTTCAGCTACCGTAACGGCCTAATTATATTTGTACTTGATGATTGATGATGATGAATATAGACAATCTTTTACAATTAAATATTAAAAATTCAACTGCTTTTTTTCCAACTGTTTAATTATATCGCTTGACAATTATTAGACTGTTGTATTTGGTATCGTCAAATGTTTTATAAAATAATAAACCCAATTCTGTTTTTCACAATCAAGAACAATTTCCATGTAATACTCTGTGAAGTCGTGGTTAAAATTAGCACGCATTAGCTTTGTTTGGAATGCACCTGGGCTAGTATTTCACCCAAAGAGGATCAATAGGCTCATAATTAATTTAGAAAAGAATTAAGCGATAAGACGGGCCACTCGATTCATACCTCCCTTCGTCCCCCTCCTTATCTGCACACACTCATGAAGTCTACACTTGCGTAACAAAGTTTGTCGACGTATCACGTTTCACACAGATGCCACCTGATTGATCCTGTTTGGTGAAGTGCTTCCCGCTTGGCTCCTAGTCTAGAGCAGAGTATTGAGTGTCGCTGGCTCCACTGTGTCCAATTTTGTGTGTGTTTGTCCCTGCCGCTGTCTGAACCTCTGAACTCTATTTCCCAGGGTTCACTGCCATTACCGCCACCAATCCCATCTGGCTGATCAAGACGCGCCTACAGCTGGACTCCAGGTGACTAGCACTCTACTACTAAGCTGCTACTACTAAGCATAACGAATCTCTAATGTAGGGCTGGGCAATGATTCAATATAATCGTTTTATGGTCTTTGAATAAGATTGTATCATCATCAAATGAAGATATCGACTTATCTTGGGACCCAGTTTTATAGTGTAAATGAATTACAATGAGAAGATATGCCCTTAAAATGATCAAAAATTTGGTTTGAAACGTCTGAGAAAAGAAAACTAGTTTTAGTCCGAAACCATACTTTAAATGTCCACATACGTCAATGTAATGACCCTCAGTTAGACTGTTTAGAATGGTATTTTGAATTCATAAGCATACCGTGATATTTATCGATATCCCCAATTCCGCATAATTATCGTGATAATGATGTTTTCCTCATCGCCCAGCCCTACTGAAATGTCATCTTTTATTTCACTTGGTGGTGTGTTGACTGTCATGAAACGTTTACAGAAAGCAACTATAATGCTAAGGGTGTAATGCCTGGTAGCGTTGTTAAAGTTACCAGCGCCTTAAGAGCACCCAGCAGGACACCAAACCTCCCGGGTGACAGTCGGTTACATTTCTCTCTACTCTCTCAACTGCCCACAGAAACCGGGGTGAGCGACGCATGAACGCCTTTGAGTGCGTGCGGCGGGTGTACCAGACGGACGGCCTGCACGGCTTCTACCGGGGCATGTCGGCCTCCTACGCCGGCATCTCGGAGACGGTCATTCACTTTGTCATTTACGAGAGCATCAAGCGCCGGCTGCTGCAGTCCAAGGTCCAGGCCAACATGGACGAGGAGGAGGAGTCGGTCAAGGACGTCTCTGACTTTGTGGGCATGATGCTGGCTGCTGCCACCTCCAAGACCTGTGCCACCTCCATAGCCTACCCACATGGTGAGTGTCTGTTACGCACACGCGCGCGCACACACACACACGTACCTAACGGAGGCTTGGTTTAGCTCTTTACTAGCCTGCAATGGATGCAGATTAGGTTTAAGGATAATGTCCGATTATGGAGATTTCTCTACTGTATGTAGAGACGACAGCCTCGAATCCTTGTGATGCAATGATTACTAGTTGGTTTAATTAATGTTTTTTTTCTTTCTTTCTCTCTCATTTTCTCACCTCCCTCTTGCTCTCTCTCTCCTTCACCGCTCCCAGAGGTAATCCGGACGCGGCTACGAGAGGAAGGCAGCAAGTACCGCTCGTTTTTCCACACCCTGTTCACGGTGCCCAGGGAGGAGGGCTACCGCGCGCTGTACCGCGGCCTCACCACCCACCTCGTCCGGCAGATCCCCAACACGGCCATCATGATGGCCACCTACGAACTGGTTGTCTACCTGCTTCATAGTTAGCTGCTATACGTGAGACAGGAAGTGGCTGGCAACAGACTGTTTTGAGGCCAGAAGAAGAAGAAGAAGAAGAAGAAGAAGAAGAAGAAGAAGAAGAAGAAGAAGAAGAAGAAAAAGCCAAGAGGTTTTTTTTTAGACCAAAGTAGAAAGAAAGTTATATTGTGGACCAGAAACAAAGAAGAGGATTGTGGAGGAAGGGAAGGAAGTGGAGGATGAAGATGTGTTCCTCAACGGCATATCTGCGTCTCCATCTCTGAATCTTTTTCTTGCATATCCTCCTGGAACTGACGGAGGGTGTCGTAGCTCTAAGTAAACGGCCGGAAAATATCAGGAAGGAATAAAACACGGGGGATAAAGGATAAGAGATATACCTCTGAAGGAACTGAACTACCGACGGTGCAGTGACCTTTAATAATACAGTTTTGACTTTGTCCTCAGAGGTGGACGCATTTCAGGTTCAGAAGTCGATGTTCCAGCCACGCACAAAATTTCCTGAACATTTCGCTCCGGAGCGTAAAATATTTTTTTTGCTGCAGTTGGGTATCTCTGGGTTGCGAGCGTATTGGCCGACTCGCAACGCTAGGAGGGAACTTGTATTGTCTGAACCTGGAACGGCCGCTGCTCTCCTTACCCTCCTTCCACGGAAGGAACACTACATCAATCTGTGACAGATGATAATGTGAACTGGGAATGCTTGGTTACAGTCTGGATTTTACACAACGGTGACTTATGTTGCAAAACCAAAAAAAAACGTTTTTTGCAAAAAGTCTCTCCTGAAGGTTTTTTTTGTTTTTTGTTTTTTTTAAGTAGTATCTTTTCTAGCCCTTTTTTTCCGAGTGTGAAGAAGCGCTACCACTGTGGGAAAAATCTCCCCTGGCCTCATTCATCTAATAAGTCTACTGAGCCTTTAAAATGAGGGCAGAGGATTCAGAAGCAGTGGCGTTGGGAGAATGTAAAGGAAAAAGGCAGAAAAGTAAAACATGCGTGTGTTCGCCGTTACTATATATATATATATATATATTATAAGCTTATTAACATGGTGATAAAAAAATAAAAAATAAAACCAACACCACTGGTTCTGGCACTACAGAGAGATTGCCGCCAAGCATTCCCTGATGCGAGCCGCATTCGGCCCCCCCGCATCCAGGGTCTGAGGGTTCACGCGTGAACTGTACCTCCCACGAAGTAAGAACTGAAAAAAAAAAAAAAAAGCGCTCGTCACCTGAACAGATGCCTCAGACACTAACCAGTGTTATCGTCCATTTTATCTCAAGGCTGACCGTCATTCAGTGTTTGTTTTGTTTGTCTGTTCATCAGTTGTGTGGGTATTAAGTTATCCTCGTGGCGGTCCGCTCCGCGTCGCGGAAGACCACTGGTGCTCACTAGATGAACAGTTTGGTTCCTCTCTCATTGAACCTCAACTGGCTGTGAGGGAGGGGGGCAGACATGACTGAAGCTTGCTTGGTCCTATGGAAGCTGCTGTGTGTGTGTGTGTGTTCTGTGTTGAGTATGTAGGCGCGCAAGTCTCTTTTACTGGCTGTTGATCAGGGGAGGGATGCTCGTTGAAAAAAACTACAAGCATAGGAGTGACCGCGTGTCCCTCTTCCCAAATATTGTGTGCGTGTGCGTGTATGCGTGCCCAAGTATACATACACATGCATGCGTGTGTGTGTGTGTGTGCATGCGCGTGGGAGTAAGTGAGTTTGTGAGTGATGTGTGTACGTGTGTGTGTGTGTGTGTGTGTGTGTGTGTGTATGCGTGTGTGTTTGACTGGGAGCAAGTGATTCAAGTTTGGTTATTACTGTGATTCAGAATGTGTATACATATGTTTTTTTTCTGTACTTGTACGTGCCTGAGTAACGATACCAAGTTCATTCATCTTGTTGTTTCCTTTGTGTTGTGATACACTGAGGTCTGGAGTGAAGGAAGGCTATCTCCACAGTATTAGCAGCTTCACCCACGTTGGGCCGTGTCTCTTCTTCCAGTGGCTTCCAACCTGATGTTATAATATGCACTTTTGTGGCCTTCGAGGGCTTGTGCTTAGCATTTTGCTGTGTGACAAATTTTAACCTTGTATATTGTAAAAAAAAAAACTAAACAAAAAACGGTATTCATGTATATTGAAAAGGTATTTTGCTCAACAGTTCTGATATAATATATATATATTGTACAGTTCAGAGTATTCGATACTTGTGTAGGGTATTCATTTGTGTGTGTGCGTGCGTGCGTGTGTGTGTGTGTGTGTGTATAATAGGCCTACAGATCTGTGCATCACATTTTCTTTTTTCTGGTTTGGCTTTGGACCCACGCTATAGCTGAGGTTCGCAATTTATTGTGTGCAAATTAACCTTGTTGCAACAACACGTCGTTTGTATTTGTATTTTTATTTCTCTGTGCGTCTGCGTCACTGTACACACTGTGCAAGCTGCAGCGCTAGAAGTCAGTAATTGGTCACTAGGTATATATGCACATTTTTCATAAATTCTTTCAATCGGTTTATTCTGATGGATCTCCTCTGCAAATCATCCAATGCACGTGCGATCCCAGGGGTCTGGGTGAGGCTCATTACTGGCTTGACCTATTTGATTTGTGGGTTGACCTTTTTTATTTTTTATTTTTTATATATATATAAGGCAATACAAATAGGCCTGACCCCTTAAACTGTACTTCGGTCACCGTTTCCACGTGTTTCACAAAACGATTTTTAAATCCCATTCAGAATGGATGTTTTCTAAATCAATTCAACGTCCTTTTCATGTATCGATGTTTTTTTTTTTCTCAGTTCAAAGAAAACCATATGGAATAATTTTGTCCTCTCTCTGGTTGATGTTGAAGGGGAAGACGGTGATGCTGCTTTCAAAGACCTCATTTTGATTCTAAGTAATGTGTTTGCCACATGGAATAGCCTAGAAAAGTCACAAATGAAGCCCTCTATAGAGTTTGTATCGTACAATCACATCTTTCTGTCCCAGCTGAAGTAGACTGAGGCTATTCTCATTATGGTGTCAGTAACACTTACAGTTGGCTAGACTAAATTAAGTTGATCAATTTGAGGTTGCGGAAAACATTTTAACTACCTGTTTCTCATTTTACTCCGACGCATCAACGCCTGACTGTATAATTACCAAAATGTGACAAAAATGGCCTGTGCTATGCAACTGCTCAAGTGAAAATGTTCCAGTTTAACTGTCTAGACATTTTATTTTGTATGATTTAACTGTATTTATGCCAATACCGTGTTCATTCTACAGACATGTCAATGATGCATTATCTAGCAAAACAAATGTTTTATGCCAGCTCCATTGTTGTTTTGATTTTTGGAAAAAAGGTCAATAAAACTATTTGCAACTGAGCTATATTGTATTCTTAGATTTGATTGCGCAACACTATGCATGTACATGTATTCCTTATCTGAGTTTGCATGATATAGGCCTAGATTGTGCGTCCATGATCGATATAAGGCCTACACGTGACACACTTACACTTGGTCGTGTTTTTGACAGATTCTGGCATGCAGTTATCCAATTATTATGACACTTAAATGTCTATTTCCGGGACAGCCATTTAGCTCTCCCTAATTAAATTCCATAAAGTCAAATTGCCCCATGACTTCAGTGCGTGTGGAGGTCACGTACGCGCGCAGGATAACGACGCAGGCTACAACCTCGCAAAATCAATCCTCGACTAGGCCCTTTCCACGCATGGAAAAACACAGGTGCAGCTCATAACATCAATAATGGCTGCGTTTCATTTAAGGATGGCTGTGCACCAGTACAGACACAATTATGTACGCCGACCATGCCGGTGCTGCGACAGACATGAATAAAACTGACCTAATGTTAAAATGACAGGAACAGGGAGTAACTTGACTTGTACCCTGCTACTGGCGACCTGTGAACACAGGTCCATTTGCTGCCTCATCAAGCATCATGCCCCCCCCCTGTTAAAAACAACACAACATCAACTGCTATCCATGGCCCAAAACAGTGCATTTCAGGTTTAGTTTCACTAGGGGGCGCCAGATAAAACCTAATCTAACACAATGTCCCCATCTCTTCTTACAAATTGGTCAAAATGTTTTTCCACCGTGTCCCACAGGCCTACACAGGCTGTGTACAGAAACAGGTAGGCCTGGCAGCCTGTTTTGTGTGTATCGCATGTCGAGTGACTGGCTGAAACACGTTGTAAAACATACAGCCTCTTCTTCCCCATCCTGTGTCTGAAAGGCACAGGCCTACGTGGCCAAGTGTATCACATTACACACGTGCAGTAACATCACATCGATGGAGATAAGTGGATGCTGGAGTCGTTATATCCTATGATAATAATAATAAAAATAATTTAAGAAAAAGAAAAAAAGATATGAAATCAATAGCAGGTCTGCTATTGATTCGCCTGGATAATTGGATGATTCAGTATTGTAAAATAGCTGGCATTGTTCTTTTTTGGGGCGGAAATTTTAAAGCACATCGTCGTAAATCAACCCCCCCCCCAAAAAAAATAATAAATTAAATACATAAAATAAATAAATATATTTATATATAAATAACAAAACATCCCCGAATCGCGCGGGCACTAGGACCTGGGGGGGAGACGGCGGGCGGAGAGCGGACCAATGGCGTCAGAGCGCCGCCGTGTTGTGGCGGGCTCAGCCAATCAGCGACCGCTCCGCCGGGTGAATGGACACACAGCGGCGAGTCCCTGTGTGTGTATGTGTGTGTGTGAGTGAGTGTGTGTGGGAGACGGTGTGTGTGTGTGTGTGTGAGAGAGAGAGAGAGAGAGAGAGAGAGAGAGAGAGAGAGAGAGAGAGAGAGAGAGAGAG
>JAOPJH010000131.1:12552957-12563251 GCA_027122575.1 Merluccius polylepis | reverse complement strand
CCCCCCCCCCCCCCCCCCCCCCCCCCCCCGCCCCGCCCCCGCGGCGGGCGCGGGGCGCGGGGGGGCCGGGGGGCCCCCCTGGGTTTACTTGTTCCATGAGATGAAGATGAACTGAAAGGCATTTTTGTTGGGCCGGCTTCCACAGCATCAATCAGATTGCTAAATTGTTCCAGGCCGGGACCCAGCTTTTCCAGCGGTGGGAAGGTCGGTTAGCGAGCTAGCGCGGCGTGCTAAGTAAACACTACCGACGCGGTGATATCTGGGTCAGTAGGTTTGCGCTTCAGCATAGCTCAAGCATCACGCTCCAGGGCTATTGGCCCAATCTTTTGCGTTTTGCTTCTGCCTGCTTTGGATTTACAACGCTCATATGTGTGTGTGTGTGTGTGTGTGTGTGTATGTGTGTGTGTATGTGTGTGTGTGTGTGTGTGACTTGGATGGGGCTGAGGCTCTATTTATTTTCATCTTTTAACCTTTTTCGGGTGTATTTCACCTGCCCCAGGTGTCCCATCTCTGCTCGCGTCCAAAGCTAAATACTGCAAGCCTACATGCTCGTTTAAGGAGACTGAATCTTATTTTCGAAGTTTATCAGTAGAAACTTTTAATGAGAATATGTTTTTAAACCGAGGCAACAAATCACACAGAAGGCTACCGTGAAGCTTTTATTCACTTATTTTTGTACAGTCGATAAAGCAGTGTTTCTCTCACAGCAGAGTCTGTAAGGTGTCAAATCCTGCATTTTTTGTTTCGACGATTCCTACAAACCTACCTTATTCTCGCCACTTGGCTCCGAGAAAATGTTGTTAGCTTCAGCATAGAAATGAACGCGCCGTGAGCCATTTAATTTTTTTCGTTGTTTACTCCAGCGTTTAGGAAGCCTCAGAAGCATCGTTGTAAAAGTCCCACAAAGCGCTTGTCATTCTCCACTCCCACAGCCTTGGCATCGACGGTAACTCGGGCGGTTTTGCGTCGCGTCACTCGTCACGCCGCACAATCACAGTGAAGCGTTAATAGGCGTGGAGGAAGACAGCGGGTGCAGAGGAACCGAGCAAATAAAGAAAGGAGGAGGAAATAGTGTGAAGAAGGGGTTTATATTTTTGGTATATTATTTGGCGCATTGGTCTCGTCGATGGCGAGCAATCCCAGGGCACTCGTTAGCATGGTCAGATGCACACTGGTAACATGGAGGGTGTGAACGAATGAACGAGGCTGTGAAAAGTGAGAGGAAGTGGGTAAAAATACACCGTAGGAGAACAAAGACAATGAGTAATCTAGGATACATGCGGAGGAGGAGGAGGAAGGATATCGCGGCGGTGGAGGGTGTATTGCTCCCAGCCTAAAGATTCTGGGGTCGTTCCTCAATTTCCCACTGCCTCGTTTCTTGCTCCTTAATGACCCGTATCTAAATGTCTATATTCCCTCTAAGTCGCTTTGGGTAAAACATGTGTTGAATTAACCCAAATGACTACTAAAAATAGGTAACAAATTGGTAATAGAGGGCATGGAGAACCGAAAAGATGAAGGGACCATGTGAGTGACTGCGTGAAAGAGAGGAAAGGAAGTATGAATAAACAGAACCAGCAGGGGCTCGTGCAAATTGACAGACTTGAAACGATCCTGAAAGTGACACAGACGAGGATGTTCACAGAGGGAGAACACATGGTGATACTTGGTATTTTAATAATTTGCTGGCAGGCACCGGTGCTTCAGATTATTCCTCTCATTCCGACGGAAATGGTTGAAAATCCGACCGAACGAAGACCATTTGTACTGCCTATTGTCCAATGGTTCACTTTCAACCAAGGTTATCTGATTCTGACCACCTAATTGTAGTCCCTCACTTAATGTAGGAACTAATTAAACCGATCCTTGTTGCACGGATATTTGCAAATGTGAGGGGTACGTGGACAGTGGCAGGGGTGGTGGGACAGCCCGGGGCGGGGCGCCGGAAAATGTCCCCTTATTCTCAAATCCCAATGTCGACGGCTATGATGACATACACGCACAAACACCCACACACTTCCATTTCGCTCAACTGTGCTCATCCGTAAATCACGTGTGTGCGTGTCCGTGTTGATGCGTGTGTGTTGAGGAGGAGGCTGCGTGTGTTGAGGAGAAGGCTGTGTGTGTTGTTGTCAAGAGGCCCAGCTACATGTGCTCAAGACGGCGCTCTGCCACCACATCTGCTGTTTTTTCCCAAGCAGTCTGCTGCTTGGGAAGGAGGGGTGGGGGGAGAGAGGGTGAGAGGGAGAGTGAGAGAGGGGGAGAGAGAGGGAGCGAGAGAGAAAATAGTGTGAGTTAGGGAGAAAGAAACAGAGAGTAGACTGAGGGAGAGCGGCAGAGAATAATGTGTGTCAGATAAGTGAGGCAGAGAGCGAGATAGGAGATGCAAAAGAATAGCGTGTGTTTTGTGTGTGAGAGCGAGAAGGAGAGAGAGGATGGTGTGATTGATGAGGAGGGTGGAGCGGGGAATGAGACGAGCGCAGTGGGAGACTGAAGTCATAAAGGACAGAATAAAGGAGAGAAGACGGTTCCTGCCCCTGCAAGCTACTCCTCCTCACATCCTTTCCCTTCTCATTTTCTTTCCCCCCCCATCTCTCTACCTTGCTCTACCTCTCGCTCTCCTCCTCAGTTGTCTCGCACTGTCACCGCACTTATGTCTCTTCCGCCTTGTTAACTATTGATAACCATGCATTATTAAATATAGGACAATTATAGTATGTAGCAGTGCTGGGCGTTGTCATAATGTCAAGTGTGTGTGTGTGTGTGTTGTGTTTAAACCGTCATTTCCCTTCGTTTTGAACGTAATGCAGTATTTTTTTGCATTCTCAAATTCAACTTCCTGAAATTGACAGAAATAGTTGGTGATGTGCTGTGACTTTGAGGATCGCCGGCCATTTTTTGGCACCAATCCATTATTTAATGTTGTGTTTTTTTTCGGAATCAGTGAGTTGTTCAGTGTCCTGGATTTAGGAGATGACATGGTATCTCTGGCCTTTTTCACCCCCCCCCACGTAGTGATGTGCATGCAGGCCGGAGGAGACCGAGAGAAAACAATGTAATCCGGGAGTGGTTGGAAAGTGTGTGTGGATGTGCGGGACGATGAGGTGGTTGACCACCAGGGTGTGCGTTTCTCCACTCGCCTGAAGCCCTTTAGCTTCCATCATCTAAAGATTGATGCTTTTGACTGAAGTCCGACTTGGTAGGGTTGAGTCTTACTCATGTGTAGTTGCCAGAGGTTGGCAAAATCTTGTGAATGAAGTTTAACACATTTGGACATTTAGACCTTTTCTACGTCCATGTTTTTTTTTTAAACTCTCAATGTCAACAGCGTATGTATGTACACAAACATCGATCGAAGAGCGTGTGCTGGTGGGGCATTTTGGTCTGTTGTTGTGTGTTTGTGGATTAATAAATGAGTGGGAGAAAGATTGATTAACTCTGAATGATCTTGAAGAATATATCTCAGGCATTCTGCAGTGTCAGGCTCTGACGAGAAGAGATTAAGTACACAGCGTATTTAATCATTACAGGCACATTGAGTCACTGCATTTCCACATCATTAAACTTCAACTCCCTTTATGAATGGCCACTGGTACTTTAGAGGACATATCCTTGCAGCAATAAGGTTATCCAAGAAACTGGAGTATACAACAAAGATTTTAAAAGTCCACTATTACGGCAGCCCATGTAACGAGTCATTTTATTCTTGTGCAATAGAGGAATGGGATTTTCTGTAGGCCAGACAGTTAACTGTGCCTGAATAATTTGTTCTTGATTATCATCATCATAACTTCTAATCTGGTACACTTACTGGCTCTTTTTTCAGGAACCTCTCATGTTTAATTCAATAGCAGAAACCAATACAAAAAACTATTTGCTCATACTGACATTTCCACATAGTTCACACTTCCATTAAAAAAAGCACACCAGGCATTTCTACACTTTTTCTGTTAGCATTTTAGCAGCATTTTACACAGACTACAGTTTGTTAATAAGTAATTTCAATTTGACAGTTGACACTTTTGACACTGCGGACAATAAGGCTGACCTGAATGCCGTAATACAGTATAAAGAATACAGTTTAAAAAAAAACTGGATTGTCAGCGTTTTTTATCTAGAGCAACAGCCCTATGGGAGGAACGTGCCTTCAAATCACATGGAAATTAGGTCATGATCAAAATGACATATGATTAAGTACTACATTGGACACTTGTGCAAATCAAGAACTTTTGCACTGGAGTAGAATGGGGATAGATGTCTTGACATTTACCAGGGAACAGAGTATTTATACTTTAAAGTATAGAATATGAGTACTTTTTGCAGTACTCCTAGTGTGTGTGTAACTATATTATGGTACTTATAATATATACATGACATTTCGTCTCTTATTTCTTAGGTTCGATTGTATTACGGTTTGCACAAATAGCCGTCCCAAGTGAAAGAAAACAGATTGTTTGCATTGTTAAATGAACTAGCGGGCTGTTGCATAGGACGTCGCGATAAAAATTAGCAATATGGGAATTTATATTTTTTATAGATAAGTGTATCACAATGCAATAAACCTGACGCAATAAAGAATGAAACACTATGTTCTGCAGTGTACTTTTATACCTGGAATAGGCTGGCCATGACAGATAATTACATTTTTATAAAGGCTCTGGTGCTTTTATCCAGCCAGAGATACAGCTTACCTTGAGCACAGCGCAGCCCGCTGAAAGAGATTACATCTAATCAATACACCGGTAGTACTTTACTAATATTTATGCGGGTACTATCACTGTTTGTGCCTTCAGGCAGAGAACAATAATTGCTCTGCAACGGAGACGCTAGCGTCTAGCCAATAAATGCAGGAATCAGAGAGCAGGGTTCTCCGCTTGCCGTCGAAAGGTCACGGGTTCGAAAAAAATCAGGTTGGATGAAAGTGTCTGCTAAATGACTAAATAGATAGCAATCAAAAATAAAAAAATAAAAAAACTCGGGTTGGGTCCTTTTTCCCCCTCCACAGTCACGACTTTACATGGTGACCAGCCAGGTAGAGACTGTCTGAGTCCGGCCGCAATAGAGAGCATTTCCCAAGGCCGTCGGGAGCGTTGAAGCACGTTTGACAAGGCAGGTGAATCGATGTTGCACCGAAGGTCCATGATTTACTATCAAATGAAAACCCTAACCCCCCCAAAAAAATGAGAAATAAAAGTATGGCCATTTATCACCGTGGCAGACAACCACGAGGTGTTATAGCTTCTTCTTTTACCTGGAAAAACAACCTGTTAAATGTCTGCCCATTCGCAACCTATTGTGCTCTTAACCTTGCCTGAAGGAGGGAGCCATCGTCTGGGATCCTTCTCAAGGTTGTGTGGTGAGCAGTGTGGGTGAGCTCCTATTCGATCCTGAGGTGTGTAACACATCAGGCAAAGCTGATTCACGCTGCAGTGAATACTCCCCATAATCATCTAGTGGAGCAAGCCAGAGACCTTGACATAAAATGTGAGAGACATGATATTTATTATGCTCTATGCATAATAAATGCTTAGTACTATGTATCAAAAAACCAGTTAGCGTTATCGTTAAACCACGCCATACAGGTTATCAACCTTTTTTCCATCTGTGCCCCATCTAGATTAACTTTGGCAGTGCATTTTATTTTCAATTCACCTAGATTGTTAGATCGAATCCCGAAAACCTCAGGTATGGAACTAATGCTATATGGCCAGGCTAACAAGCTAGAACAGCCATTAAGAAGCTAGAAATATGTTTGATTGATGTTCGTCCAAACCTGGCCCGTGCCAGGATCAGATCAAAACGTTGGACTCAAAACTGAGAATATGCCCTGCATTTAATGTGATGAATACCTGAATTTAATGACGTTCAGAATTCCCTCTTTTAACTTGTTCCTTATTTAAGTATTTTTGTCTCAGCGCCGCTTCCGTCCTGCGAACGCTCACCGGGGGGGGGCGCAGTACTACCCCCGTTGAGAAACCCTACACCACCAACACCAACACCACCAACAACAACTCACTATTAAGTAGTCCAACATGCCAATCTAAAGACATTTCCAAGTAAAGTGCATGAAGCAATCATGTCTCACATGATCGCTGTTTTTGCTTGCTGGAGCACTTCCATTTTTTTATGTATTTGTGAAAAGTACCACACATTTTACGCAGGGTACCATAAATGTTGTTCATGGCATGGGTTATGAAATGGGACACGTCCGTCTGCTATTTGGCTGCCCGCATCAAAAGAATAATATTTATTTGAATGCGTATGTGGCGCACAAGGAAAGTCCACATTTGTGTCCAAAGGCAATACATGTTAAATATTCCCGGGTATTGAGTCAGTGTCTGCAGCTGTAGCCAAGGCAAGGAGTCCCGTGATGTGATTTAAAAGTGATTCACTGTGAGCAAGCAGTGATATTCTAGGCCAGCCGTCTGCTGGGACCGCACTTCGGCCTTTGACCCCCGTGCTGCCTGCGTAGAGCAATCATCCCCTCGGTCTTCACCTCGGAGCTGGCCTCATTTTCTCACAGTGACATCACACTCTTATTGTCCCTCTCTCCGCCGCTGTCAGAGCGAGTATCCTCCTCCTCCTCCTCCTCCTCCTCAGTGCTGGTCGTCTGGTCGTAAGGGTGGCGACGCCTAATCTCTCCACTCACAGCGCCGTCCTCTCCCACCATTATGTTAATCCTTCCATCCCTCCTCCGCTTCTCCCCATCCTCTTCTCCTTGCTCACCGATTCTCGGCCCACACTCCTCCAGCTCTCTGGGATTCTGGCGTCTCCCCACGCTGTCTGGGGCCTTCACTTCGCTGCCCCCCCTGCTCTCCTCTCCTTCTCTTCCTCCTCCTCCTCCCTCTCGGCGATGGCATGGAGCCGAGCCCTCATCTCCTGCTCCCGGCGGTCCCACTCCTCCTCCATCCTCTGGAGGGAGAAATGCCGCCCACTGTTCTCCAGCACCATGCACACCAGCTCCATCACCTGCCCCGGGGTTCGCCGCTCCCTCCCTCTTCGCCTGCGACTCCCCGCCTCGGTTCACCGCCACCCTCCCTGTTTCAGCGCCGTTGTCTTTATTTTCGACAGACCACCTCCTTCTTATTTTCCCCTACCCTTCCACCCCTAGTTGGTGTCTGTGTCTTGGCGTGGGCTGCCATTTTGTTGTCCAGAACTATGTACGACGTAGGGCCTGGCCTTCGGATTGGACATGCTGCTCCACGCTCCGCCGCCGTGCCCTCAGCAGGTCTCCGAAAGTGAACAGCACCAGTGTGTGTCTCCAAACGCCGGGGGTCAAGACCTCCATTCGTCGCTCAACAGCCCTCCTCTCTGGCTCTGTGAAAGTCCAGCAAAGGGATGACCAGTAGGATGATATGGGGGCCTCCTGGGCCACACAGAGAGCAGTTCCAATTGCTCCTCTGCGGGCACCATGTCCTCGGACGAACCCCAGCCTTGTGCGTAGACCGCGGTCACGTGACGCCCCGCAACGATGCCATTGACCACAGCGCTGGCGCCCCCTCCTCTGGTTTCAAAAACCGGCCCGTGGCCCAATACAGTGTTTGGCGCTGGAGCTCTTTCCTGTCCTCTGTGGACCGACGAGTAGGGGCTTCAGTCCTGCATTGATACATGAGCCAATGAGAGCGTTGAATTGATGCAAATGTCTCAAAAAGGAGGAGCGGCACAAGAGAAAGGCCATAAAGAATATAAATGAATGCATCTGAATCTTTTATTGCCGGAGGTCCATCATTTAGAATATTTATTTGGAGCATTACTTTAAATTACTTTAAAGTTGAAGGAAAGCAATATGCTGCACTTTTCTCTCTGCATACATTTGATGATTAACTTCTTGAAAAGACGAATTATATTAGTTATATTTTACTGGATAGATGTGGCATTGGTATATGTAAACGGCATCGAGATTTCATCGAGCCTGACTGGGAAAAATCTTTAATCCACTATGCTTTTTAGTCACTCGCTGCACAATTGCACTCAATTTCGGCACAATTTTCACTCAATTTCACAACGTTTCCGTTGTACATCTTGGACAAATGTGCACGTACCCCCATTCCCATGTGGTATCTCGCCTCCCATTGTGATTAGTTCCTGTGGAATGGTTCAGTTTTTGTCTTGGGAAATGACAGAGAAGCTTCTTAGGAGTGGATGTGCCACTTCAGTGACCCAGTAATCCTGGCTCAGGGTGTTAGCGTGAAGAAGTCCTACCTCCAGAGTGTGTTTGAATTGTAAATCTTGTATTATTCTGGTGGCGCAACCCCGTCCCTTATCAACTCACTGACTTTTAGGTCCTCCCACACATGGTCTCAGCTTTGAGGTAAATGAAACCTTCAATTTACAGACTTTAATAGTCCCTCTTAAAACAGGTTTTCATGAGCCGATAAGAATCTGTTTCAGGTAAGCAATAGTTTTATTTTATTTAAAAAAATGTGTACAATGGTCATGAAATTCAGTCAGAAGATACAGCAATTTTGATGGCGTATTTACCAAAGAAAAGAAGGTAGTTATCTAGTGAAGACTGCAATGATAACTAAATGTTCTGGTAAAGCAGAAACAGAATACAATTCCAGAAATGCCACATCAACCAAACACTTACGACAACATTATTATCTCTCATAACCTTTTGATGGAAAGCAGCAGCAATTGTTTTTAGAAAACTTACAATTGAAACCTTTTGCTGTTTTGTTGTTTAGGGGTTTTGTTTGATCTTGCTTTGAAAGACCCACATTTCATGGAAGTTTCCAGTTTCTCTGCATATTTCTAAAGGTTTTGTATGCGGCACCAAGGAATAATAAACGGCTGTGAATGTCTAACCTTGGTTGCTTGCCACACTTCACATTGTGAACAAAGACAGTGGTTCTGTCAGAATGCATGTCTTTTAAAGTTAATAAATGCTCACTACTTCCTTCCCTACCTTGTTAAAACTTTACTTCACAATGCTTTGTACGCTCTTCACTCTGTATAATAACCAAGTGGGCGTGTCTCGCCCTATTGGTTCTCTCCTTATTCTCTCTGGTGTCTCTTGCCCATTTTATTTGGAAATGGCTCGTTCCAGGTGTGACTGTATTCACATGCAAACAGAGATGTGTCTTTTTAATAGTAAGTGTTAATAGTGGGTGCAGCAGAAGTAATTCACCATTGAGAACTTTTTCTCAATGGTGGCCTTTGCATTTATAGTCCTGGAAAGGGTCCATGTGATGATGTTGATTTACTGAAGTCATTATGATGAGACCGCTTTTATCTCAGTTTTCCTCCTCCCTTCTCCTCCCGCTTTTCATCTTCTTTGTCTGCTTTTTTGGCCCTTTGGGGCTTCGCTCTCTTCAAAAATATGGATGCATTTGTTTAAGATCAATTGAGTCCCCCGGCTGGCAAATGGCTCTCTCCGCCTCACTCCCTCGACTGTCTTTTCTCATAACGCCAGTGGTCAAATATCCTCTTACTATTTTATTTTGTTATTTACCAGACGCTTTTATCCAAGGCGACTTACAGTGAATATAGATACATGCCGCTAAGGAGCAGATATAGGGGGTAACGCATCTCACACTCTGGCATGACTTCAGGCTGACTGTGGACACCAGGGATCGAACCCAGTACCTTTCGGCGGGGATTCCCATAGCCTTTGTCCTCGGCCTTAATCTGAGCCCAACTGCCCGGTGTTGTTATCATCCACACCTGCTCTGTGTTGTAGTGTCACCACACTAGAGTATAGGTTAGCTATGTCATCAGGTTGTATTGTTTATTATATGTGGGTTCATGGATGCAGTGTAAAATCCACTCCTCTTGTAAAGGGGTCAGCCGGTACTTCTATGTTTTGTGTCTAACGCTGGTTAATCAACACTGATTGTCAATGAAAGGTGTCTTAAGGGAGTATTAGTGTTGCGTGTTCGACATTCTGTACAATGGTCTTTCTTCAGACACGGTCTATGGTACAATTAGACCAGTGTTTTCTCAGATGGGCATACGTAAACTTTGAAGGATTGCAGGCAGGGGGAGGATCTACTAGCAACGTGTCCTTGTTGTTGTTTTAATTGGTTATGGTAATTCCACCTTAATACAATGTGTTGAATCTGAATAGCACCTTCAAATCTGAATAACATACACGTTTGGTAAATACATTCATGTTGTGTCCTGTTTTGTGCTGGTGAAAGGGGCGCATGAAAAAAGATCTGACGTTAATCAAAAATGGTTTGAGAACCACTGAACTAGACAAACCATTAAAACTGACCAGAGAGAGAGAGAGAGAGAGAGAGAGAGAGAGAGAGAGAGAGAGAGAGAGAGAGAGAGAGAGAGAGAGAGAGAG
>JAOPJH010000131.1:12270824-12282975 GCA_027122575.1 Merluccius polylepis | reverse complement strand
TCGGGGCTGTTGGTGGGCCTGGGGGGTGGCGTGGGGGGGGGGGCGTGGGGGGGGGGGGGGGTGGCGCGGGCGGCGGCCGGCCTGCCCCCCCCCCCCCCCCCCCCCATAGCGCTCCATGATCACATGATGAGTATCAATGGACTTTTCTGTTGTTGCAGTTTCAGGAATGGTAATATAGCTGAACATATGCTATTAGTCGTTTATTTATTACTATGTATTTCAAGTTCAAGTTCTTTATTTATCAAATGCACAACAAAACAGGCGGTAGCATTCATTGCTGGCAATGACATTCTTGTGCTCCAACAATGCAGCCTGTAAGATAAAAAAGTAAGGCTAAAAATATAAAATAGTATCAAAGAAGAGTAAGAATATTAAAAGTATACAAAAAATAATAATAAAACGTGTAATATGAAAAGCTAAATAAAAGCTAAATATACAACTGATAATATACAGTGCAGTAGAACGGCACTGTGTCAACATCCCATTAGTGTGTACAGTGTAATGTAATGTATTTCTTATTAGTATGTATTATTGATTCTTATGTATTAAAAAGCTAAGTTGCTGAATCAAACATAGTTAGAGTTTCAAGGCAGTGGCAGAAGGAGTATACAGCTGGTTTCTAAAAGTAAATACTGACTGGAATTGTACTTAATAATTAGACACAAATAAATAAAATAATGGATATTAGAGATAAACCATTAAAAAAAATTTTGATTTATAGATTCATAATAAAGCAAGCAATATATATATATGTATATATAGCAACCACAGCCTTACCTTGTTGTCGTCCATGACCGTGTTGAGGGACTCTATCCACATGGGGTCTATGTCTCCGTCCAGAACGATCCACTTTGGACTGTCATGGCCCACGGAGGTCATCTCCCTCATGGTGGAGGAGAACAGACCTGACCAGACCGGATCATTTACCCATCAGCAATATAAATTCACATTTATACGGCAACATTAACTGCCAACTAGTGAATAAGGGGTTAGGAATGATGGATATCCACTACGAAGGGCTACAGTACATGAGAATATTGTGTTTCGTTTTATTTTCCTTTTCCTTTTCCTTCTAATATAATGTAATCTAACAGCAGCACTTCCTCCTCACCGTCCTTCCACTCTCTGGTGGCTGGGTGCAGGTATCCGAACAGCTCGTCGGTGGTCACTGCCTTGGGGTTGATGTCGCTCCACACCGGCTTCATCTTCATGTTAGCGTAGGTTCGATGCAGCGTCTTCAGAATCTGAAGGAGAAAGCAACCTTTTTAATGAACACTAGAATGAGCACAGAGACTCACTGCGACCCTGTTGTAATAGAAATAAATAAACCAGGGGTTAAAATGGCTGCACTCCGAATTAGGTTGTAAAATAATAACACTGTTGCTTCGAGTGTTAGTTTGTAGACAGAACTACAAGGCGTTTAGTAATTGGCTTGTTGAGTGCAGAAAAACAAATACTGTTTTCTAACCCATAGCATTTAATACTTTAATCGTGAGGAATGGGTTCTAATTAAACAAACTGCGTGGTTAATGAGAAAGGGTTGAGCACACTTGTTCAGAAACTTTAAATGCGCATTCAATTTACACAGACAGAAAGTACAGTGTGCACCATTTTCAAATATAGCTCACAGACGATAGATGATGATTATTGTAATCAACTTCGCGGCGGGTTTCGTTGCGTACCTGGCTCTTGCCTGTTCCCGGTCCTCCCACTACAAACACAGAATGTCTAACTGCCAATAATTCCTCCAACTGGGTCACCTATACCAGCAGAAACATGAATGCAATGTATGTCATTTCTTCATGACCACTTTATATACTGTACATACTATACATTTCATAGGATGTATACATAATATATCTCAAAAGCAGTTTCTCACTCAAAAACCTTGAAAGATCTGGGATGCTCAATTGATAAGCCATTGTAGCACTTTGATACCATTTATATAGTCCCAGAATAGCCCTAACAATTGTTTTTCAAACAAAATGTCCATTTAATTTCATCATATTACCAAATAGGGTACCCATAGGCCTACAAGGAATTTGTCTTGGTATATCGGTGAAAGGAAGAAATACAAAATTCGGTACAGTCCAAGAATACAAATACACACATACAAGAATAACAAATGCATAAAATCTTGAACATATACCATTTATACAAATAAAAATGAGTGCAGAAATACCAACATATATATATATTTCTATACATACATACTCTTGATGTGATACATAATGAGTACCTTCAGTATGAAGTTCTCCTCCGGCTGCAGCCGCAGCTCACTGACGGACTGGCGCACGGCGTTCTCCAGCTCCGGGTCTCTCTTCCTGGGCACGTCCAGCTGGGGGAACAGGTCGCTGATCAGCCCCAGGAAGATGGGCACGTCGCTGGTCACTATCTTAGGCAGGTTGAAGTCCCTCAGAGCCCGCATCAACACCTAGGAGCAGGGGGGGGGGAACTATGAACTTAGTATTATCCTTTTTACCTTGTGTGCTGGTACATTTCCACTCTAGTGTGTACATCAACTAGTTGCTTCATGTTATTGCCAAAAGTGTTATGGCCGGATATCTTAAGGATGTCTGAGATATGGCCCCTGCGCTCCCCCTGCGCTTCGAGCCAGGTCATGTTATCTGTTACTTCATTCCTGAAATGACTTAACTGTCTGTATCTTCTCTCTTTCATGCAATGGCCGTGATTCTCTCACTCTAAACTGTATATATGCTTTATGTATCTTAATAAAGTTATTGAGGAACTATATTGAATCTCTCCAAGGGTGCTATAAGTATAGTTACATATATAACCTTCTTACTTGTAGATGAATAATAATAAAAAACAACAACATCCACATAGCTTTTAGAAAGGTGCTGAATAAAAGCATCCCTTTTCCTAAATAAATATTACGATTGTGAATTATTCACATTTGTTTCTGACGATGCTTGTGAGCCAATAGTATAACCACGTTGGTATCATGGATTGGATTCAATATCCTTGACCTTCTAGTGTACCAATACCATTATACATCAAAAGCAATGTTGGGGCTGAGTGAGCAGTACCTGCTCCTCAGGTCTGCTCCTCTCCTCTCTCTTCAGGGACCCAGCCACTACCAGGACTGACTTGATAGCCCGCAACCCCCAGTCGTAATGATCCTGGGAGTAACATGGAAAGTATAGAAATGTCATCACAAACAATATTGTTTACATTGAGACATGCAACGGTATTGCGTGTGTGTAAATGATGTCCCATAGTTAAAGTAACAAATCATTTAGGGTTTAAGGATTACCAACTGTTATTGTGCAGTTTACTCTTGGACTTGAGGTATACCTCGCATCTCTACTGAAAAGAGATGAAAACAACATAACCGTACTCCAACTAAAGGACACCGTTCCTCTGACTTCCACACACATTTCTAATAGACACATGACATGTTCCACGTAGGGGTTGGTGAATGCAGGTGAATCATTCACCTGTTTGGATAACAGCTCCTTGCAGAGCGTGTACAGGCTGATGAACTTGCGTGCCAGGAGGCGGGCGTCTATGAAGCCCTCTGCCACCAGCATGATCTCACAGATCAGCTCGAAGTCCGGGATCACCATGGCACAGGGCCTGCATGTTCATCCAGCCGGCAGGAAATCAGTCGATTGTTGAAGCTTTAGTGATCGATAGCAGTCTCCCCCGCTTTCCCCCCCTCGATCCTTACCCCCCTCATCCCCTTAGCTTAACATAACTATTGACCAAGGAGGCAGGATACTCTATTATTGGCTTGGGTGTTTGATTCCCATGCAAAAGGTTCTGGGTTCAATCCCCAAGGTCGGAAGTTACAAATCCCTACCTGCTCCTTAAAAGCATATATCTCAGGTAATTGTAAGTCACACTTGATAAAATGACTAAATAGTAATAATAATAATATCCAAAAAGAAGCTAAATTCAATTATTTCACACTTTGTACCTACACTTAAATAGGTATCTATCCATCCAATACTAATCTTAAACACCTCTAATGCATCATGGGTAGAACCAGAGAAGTCCAAGTACTACTACTACTACCACGACTACTACTACTACTACTACTACTGCTACTACTACTACCACTACTACTACTACTACTACTACTACTACTACCACTACTACTACTACTGCTACTGCTACTACTACTACTACTGCTACTGCTACTACTACTACTACTACTACTACTACAGTGAGTACTACTACTCCTTCTAGTTCTCTCGGACCTGAAGAGAGCCTTGAGGTTCTCAGGAAGCTCCGCCCTCCCGGCGTAGCCCGGGTTCAGAGTGATGAAGATCCCGACTGAAGGCCTCAGCTCTATCTCCTCCCCCAGGAAGTGGAACCTGCACACACACACACAAAGATACACAGACACACACAATCACAAAGACACGCAGCATGTGAAAATAGATATGTTCATAATTGCAGACACACACATTTAGTTAACAATAAATTCAGTTTCTCAATGCTGTGAGATGTGTGAGATGACCGGACCTCTGTTTCTTGTTGCGGACAGCGTCCTGTATGGTCTTGACCTGAACGGCCACCACAGACAGCACCTCCACAGAGATCCTGTTGAACTCATCAAAGCAGCCCCACACACCCGTCTGAGCCAGCCCCTTGTAAATGTTCCCTATGGACTACAGGAACACAGGTCAAACAAGACATCCACATTTAATCCAACCATCAATTCATCAAGAGACACAATAGACATTAAACACAAATCGGAGTGAAATATGACAAATCCAGCCGACTTGATCGAGTGTGTAGTCATCCCGACCTTGTAGTCCATCTGTTCGGAGCAGTTGAACACATAGACCATGATGCCGAGCGAGCGGCCCAGGTCCTTGGTGGTTTCAGTCTTGCCGGTCCCCGCTGGGCCTGAGGGGGCGCCACTCATAGTCAGGTGGAGGGACTGAGTCAGGGTGATGTAGCATCTTGTAGAAGGACACAAAAATAGAAGATTGTATTACACTGTATTAAAGGGATACTGTCATCAAGTAATAAGGAAGAAGACACATTTTCAATGATATCATTCAAATAATATCCTGATTTAGACCGGCACAGGGGCCTAAATACGCTAGTGTACATTTATTCCAACTTTATCACTCAACAGCTTTATTAGGGTATTTACTGGTTAGGCTGATGTCTTTCTAAAGGATTGTATTGTGTGTGTGTCTGTGTGCATGCGTGCATGAGTGTGTATGCGTGTACGTGTGGTGCGCGCGTGTCCGTGCATGCATACACGTGTGTGTGTGTGTGTGTGCAAGGGCATGCCTGTGCACGTGCGTGTGTGCATATATGTGTGTGTGTGTGTGTGTGTGCGCGCGTGCGTACCTGTCAGTCAGTGGGGTGATGACCAGTCTGTTGGTGTTCCCCAGGTATTCGTAGCTGAACTGGAACTGGGCATCGCAGATGTTCACGCAGCACTGTCTGGTCTCCTCGTCCCAGCGGTGGCGCAGCTGCGACAGCCATGCGAACGCCTGTCCCGTTGTCACCTAGGAAACCCAGGAGGGAAACTCAGGTGTGACAGCAGCGACAGAACAGTGCAAGATGAAGATGAAATGAAAATAATGAAGAACTAAAGTGTTATATCAGCAATATATACAGTATACCCCTTCGGATAAAATGAAGAATACTAAATATTCACATATAAATATTTAGATAATACAAACATTTGAATGATTTAAATGACAACATTTTTATATTGTCTCTATATATATTCTGTTGATCATATATATATATATATATAATCTGCATTAAAGAGCCGATGTGTTAATGTGCTTGGTGGCTATTGTGCAAAAATATTTTACAGTTACATAAATATAAGTGACATCACAAAAGTGAGTCAGAGGGGGAAGTGACTACTGACTAACGATCAAGTATTATTTTATCGGTATAATAATCTCATGTTGTACGTGTCTGGATTATGGTCCGCCAAAACAGTGCCCCAGCATGGGGTGAACTAGTGGTACCTTCTGAGCGATTAGCTTAGCCACCACATCCCGAGCGTGGACGTCGATGGTGCAGATGGTCATGATCTTCTGCCGGTCGCCGGGGGTCAGCTCCCCCAGCAGCATGTGGATCAGGGAGTTCAACTGGGTGATCTGGGGGGGGACAGTAATGATGACAATTAAGCAATAAGCCAAGAGAGGCCGTGGTCTGACTTTAGAAGAGCAAGGGGGGCGTCGTTAGACGATTTCCCAAAATAAATAACGTAAAATGCAATCTTTTATTGAGAACAAATCAGCATTTTTCTGCTAAGCAATATAGTTCCTCAAGACAATGGTTGCCAAGGGAACACAGGCTAGTATACAGGCTTTAGCATACGGGCACATTAATACCACAAATTAATTGTTATGCAGCTTCGAGCTTCGAGCCAATCAGTATCAAGGACCGGAACTATTTCATAAATGACAATTTAACGGTTTCGGTTCAACATTTACATATAACGCTTTGAGATCTCCGAATATTGCAGAGCCATGTGCGGTGGTGGTATACTTCATTGGTCGTGGAGATCATTTTTATGATTTCATATCATTTTATTCATCAACATCAGAGGCTACTTTATAATACACTTCAGAGTCAGTAGTACCTGTTTTTTGTTGAAGTCTTTCAAGGCCAGCTCAAAGCCTTCCTCCACTCTCTCAAATGCGATGCCCACATCTGTAGCCCACCACACCTGGCTCCCAGTCAGACCAACCTGAGGAAAACATTTGGTTTGTGTGCAGTCTGTTGGTTAAAGGACCCATGCAATGAAAAATACATTTTCCCAGTGTTTCCCCTGTGTCCCTGTGCTAATTGTTTAATTATCACATTTCTTAGATAAATAAGGCCCTGTCTTTTCTCTTCCTGTGAAATGGTTTCAAATGTTTAATGACCCATCCTCCACTCAGGGGCGTTTACTAATTTAGCGTTCAATGAAAATGCTTTCTCGAGTTTCAAGAGCGCAGGCTGTCGTAGTGGCTTTCCGTGTTGAGCTGCTAGCTGCTGTCAATCAGGCGGCACGTTAAGACTCGAGGCCCGTTCAAGCGGATGGGAAGCCCTGACCTGTGCAGGATAGTCAAAGAGCCACTGGTCTCGGGGCTTGTCTTCGTACGCGGCCACGGCCTCCTGGATCTCCTTCCGCACCGTGCTGCACATGGTGCTCTCCAGGGAACTCAACCAGCACTCTGCCTGAAGAGGAGATGGAGCACAATGGCATGGACGGTTAAAAATGAAAGTATAAAATGAACTAATATAATCAAACATAACTGAATCTACACTAATCAAATCTATTCTACTCCACTCTACTCTACACTGATCTCACATAATATAATATAGAGACATTAATGAAATGGGTGTAGTTAGTTCTGGCGGGAAACTCTAGTCATGCGTCCAATCAAACACACGTATGTATGTGATGTGTACCCCAATGGGGGGGGGGGGGGGGGAGATTGTCTAGTGCTCCCTGTCGTCAGATGTTGTGATGCTATCACTGACATCTGTATGTTATGCTTTAAATCCCTACAGCAGGGAGCATAACGCAGAGCATCTAGCAATCTACAACCTTTCTGACAGAACTAGATGAATGAATGAATGAATAATTCAATGGTGTAAAGAACGCTATTAACACATTATCGATAAAGACATGTGGCACAGCATTCAGAAAAATAAATGGATACGGCACAGAGACACATTTCAACCCCCGGAGACTCAGTGGTGTGTGGATTCATTGGCACATGCGGTTCGACGCTCACACCTGTCCTTCGCAGACGCACGGCTCAGAGAAGGCGACGTACTCTCCCTCCCGGCTGTACATCCCCATGGCAACCGCCTCCCCATCGCCGCCTCCGCCTCCACGCTCTGAATCCTTGAATCGGAGGTCTGCTATGTTGTCGAATAGCTTTAAAAGGTGCCTGGTTACCTGGTGGGCCGTATGCACACATGGACAGCACACATGACCACGGTTGTCGGTATCAGGAATGAACTGCAAAATCCTGTTTCTATGACGATTTCAACCCTGACCGGCCTGTTGAAAACATTTTCAAAACTGAAAATGGGTATTACAAAATAGTTGTCCTTGCAAAATGCAGAATGCAGGACAAACACAAAGCGCTTTACAGGACTGGTGTTTAGTGTCCACAAGAGTTCAATGAAAAGGTTGTTTCCAATAATAATAATAACAGATCATTTGAAAGACTACCCTAACCCAAGCCGCTGCCATTGTGCAAATCCTAACCGTAACTGACTCTACCCTTAACCTCTTATAAACAAATTACCGCAACCTGAACCTTAACTTTCCTGCTTTCAATTATTTGATTTGATGTTGAATCTGAATGATTTTCTGTTTATTTTTCCTGTTATATGTTGTAACTGTGTTTGCAATTTCTATGCTACCTGTCTTGCCAAGGTCTGTGTGTCTAATCTCAATGACAATGAGACCAGACTGGTTCAACAAAGGTTAAATAAATAGTCTATATAAAATAACCACATCGTAAAGCCTATTTTTGTATACTTCTGTGTGAATGAAATACTTCACAAATTAAGTATTTGAGTAATGAGTATTTTCTTATTAACACTTATGCCATATTAGGATATTACAATATCCAAAATCTAAAATCTAATATCGCGTCTCATATCACGATAACGATATAATATCGATATCGTCCGCTCCCCCTCCCCATACCCATGCAGGATCCCATCCATGTGCACTCCACCTGCTTGGGCTGTGTCCCCTTGGAGACGATCTCCAGCAGGTCGGTGGCCGACACGAAGTAGAAGCGGGGGAAGGTGAGCCTCTTGGTCTCCAGGTACTCGGCCAGCGCCTTCTCACACACCGACAGCCGCTGCTGCAGGGCCTCCAGCTTCTCCAGGAAGCCGGTCTGGTTGGTCACCTGCACCACGTTGCTGGTCTGCACCACCTCCATCATCAGGTCCTGGGAGGAGGAGGAGGAGGAGGAGGAGGAGGAGGAGGAGGAGATGGTACGGCGACGCAGGCCGAGGGGACATTTTAGAGTAGTAGTTGAGTAGAGATTTAGATTGAGTCATGATTCAAATGGGGGTGAATATAGATATGACCGTGACCCATAGATTGAGTGATTTAATGTACTCCTGCATGTGTGTGTATGTGTGTGTGTTCACGTGTGTGTGTTTTTCGTATTTGCACCGGTACAGATAACAATTAAAACCAAACCACCCAAACCTCATACCCCACCCCAAAAAAACCCGAAATACTAATAATAGCAATACCTCTCTATTACAATCATGATAAAGAATTTAAAAAAACAACAGCAAACTATTACAGTACTATAGAGCGTATGGCTAATGCTTATCACCACCACCCCCAGCAATGGACAAATCCTGCCCTGCAACAGCCCTGTACATCTGTAACCCAGATATGTTCTACCAATAAATCAGGCTTAATTAAAAATCACATCAGTTAATGAGAGGTTAAGAGAGTATACGCGCTGATCACCTGGAAGTCGGTGTGTATGCCCTGGAAGCGCTCGGCGTCGCGGGCCAGCTGGCAGCGGATGTCGTGGCTGTTGGTGAAGATGCTGTTGAGGTGGGCCCAGGTCCTCTGGACGGACAGCCAGGAGCTGATCACCAGGTCGGCCACCATTAGCCTCCTCTGCCAGCCACTCACCTCCGCCTGGAAGTACTCCACGTACTTGCTCATCAGGATGTTCTGCAGCTGCACCTGAACATACACACACACACAAACATAAACACACACACACACACATATACCAGGGGAGGGAAGGTTTATGCATGCGGGCATCATCCCATTTGTTATGCAGTGGATGGATTTTGAGGAAATACTTATCTTTATTTAAATATTTATCCCATACCCTTGTCGACTTTAAAGTGCAGTGTTTCCTTTTTTATTAACATCTCTCATGTTTTCAAGTCGAGAGCCATTGAATGGATTTAGCTGCCCCAAAATTCAGCATTACAAATGCAATGCAAAGTATATGACTTTAAAAAACTCAGACACTTGTTATTATTTTATCTTTCCAACAAACTTTGAACACATATAGTTTACATCGGGGTCAGGGAGATTTCAATGCGTTTGAAGCTGTAAAAATGAACAGGACTGCAGGGACACACTCACTTGGTTGTCCTCCAAGGTCTCGATGAGGTTCTCGTCAGCTTTGAGCAGGGGTATTCCTGTGTGAGCGTGGGTCTCATAGGACAGAGCCATCACACTCCATGTCTGGGTGATCTCTGCCAACACCTGACAGACCGTACAATGTTTTCTATTACGACGCCTGAAATCTGCTCAATACTCACTAGCAAGTGCGTGTTGATATTCACACAGACATATTGTGTAATGTATTTTTTAACATCATGTATTTTGTATGTTATTATCTAATATAAATGTAGTTTTTGGTTTGGATTTTACTTCATTTTAAAGTGAAATGATTGATGTTTCATTGTTTATGTAACTCTTAATCCTTATTTTACCCAATGCCCTTACGTTAACCCTCCTCCTCTTCAAAAAAATCATGTATAAGCAAACACACGCACACGCACACGCACACGCACACACACACACACACACACACACACCGTTCACCTACCTTCTCTATGCCCATCTCCTTCACAGCCTTGTCCACGATGTTCTTCACCTCGTCCTCCACCCGGTGGAGCTGCAGTTCCAGCAGGTCCCCCAGGGTGGTGCTCTCGTTCATCACAAACCTCACCTGATAGGGAGGGGAGGAGAGAGCGAAAGAGAAGAGACTGATGTAACTTTGATGCAATAATAAAAAAATAACTTTAATCACTTTCCTACTAAACCTTGTCTTCCTTTTTCCCAATAGCTACTCTGCACTCTGTCCGTTTGTATAGATCGTTCCTCAAAGCCTCACTTGTTGAAAGTGGCTTCGGTCTGCGAAAATAACTGCATGAAAAATGTTGCCAGACAACAAAGGCAAAAACACAAGCGACAGCTCGGCGTGAGACGGGCGCCTCCCCTCGTACCCCCGTGGTGTTCATGAGCTGCTGCCAGTGTCTCTCCCGGACGGCCGGGTTCTGCAGCTCGTTGACGGCCCTCAGCGAGGTCAGCATGTTCTTCACCGTGGACTCCAGGCCCGCGTACACGTTCCACACGCGCACCTCCTTATCCAGCGTCTTCATCTCCTGTTTCGGGCACACACGCAAATGATCACCGATCAGTCTTTTCTTTTCTTTTCACAATGTGCCCTCCAAACTGTGTTTTTTTTGTAGATGGTTGCACCTTAGCGAAGCGCCTGAGCTCCATGTCCATCTGCTCCACGTTGATCTCCTTCCACGGCGTCTTGGTCCAGTCCGCTATACTGGTCTGCCGTTGAAGAAGAGGAGAATTTTGTTTTGAGATTTGTGTTTTTTTAACGATTCCCCCTCGATAGATAGGGCAAAGCGCAAGGATCAGCTGCACAAAAACACATAACAGCTAGTATAGTTAATAACAACTGTGTTCTCTCCTTGCAAATGAAAGTTGAACCCACGTCAACACATGAAAACAAGTTATACTCTATGAATAGGCTATTAATAATAATAAAGTAATAAAGGGTTAGGGTTACTATGGTAACTATTAATAACAACATCTAAACAATGTAATTTTACATTTAACAACATTTAATAGGCTTTTACAATTATGGATATTTCATCAATATACTGCTTTTTGCACCTTGGATGTATGGATGGGTTGCGTACCTTGACAAAGATGACCATGTCCCAGACCGCTTTGACCAGTATGATGTCAGAACGACACTGGCGCAGCTGTTTGTAGTCGGGGAAGCTGACCTCGAAAAGGTCAGCAGTGTCCTGCAGCTTCCGCATCTCTGCCTCTAAAACAGCCACTGATCGATTGGTCTTTGAGGGGAAGAGGGAGATTGAGACAGAGAGACAAAGACAGAGAGAGACAGAGAGAGAGAGAGAGAGAGAGAGAGAGAGAGAGAGAGAGCAAAAGAGACATTTTTTGATGGCAGCCAATGCATGAACTCACACTCTCAGTCACACACACACACTGCACTACACACACACACACACACACCACACACACACACACATTCACACGGCAGCACCTTATCATTTATTAACACACCTCATTAAAATTTTATTCGACCATCTTTTTTTCCCCGTTTTATTCAGTTCTGCTAGGGCTTGACTGTTTTAATGAATAGAT
>JAOPJH010000131.1:12257296-12270724 GCA_027122575.1 Merluccius polylepis | reverse complement strand
ACACGAGCACCATACCGCGATCCATGACCGCAGCGGGGGGGGGGGTGGGGGCCGCGCAATAACGCGAGGACGAGGGCCAGCAGTTAACTTCCTCAACGACGCCAAGGGTACCCGCCCCCCCACCCCCATTCTGCTTGATCACGCTCAACTATCTTTTATGTGAAAGTGAGAGAGAGAGAGAGAGAGAGAGAGAGAGAAGAGCCCTGCACAAATGTTTATTTAAAGGCAGAGGAGGTATGATGTTGAATTAAGGATAGCGAAATGGCCAATCACATCCGAGCAGCATACACATGGGTGGTTTCAAATGACGAAAAAAACATAATACCTCGAGACCAATTTGTGTTTATTTTTAAAAAAATCACGCAGGCCGCAAAAAATACTAACCAGACAAAGGAATGAGGTGTGACATTGGCAATGACATTGGCAAAGGAAGCTAATATGCCAACAAGTATAGGATTCAAATGCATTTTAACATTGTGCAAAATGAGGACTGCATTTATCGATGAGGTTTTCACAGGCTTAGTATAAAAGCACACTTAAATAAGCAAAAAAAAGTGCAAATACTTATTATTGTACACTGAGTTTTGCTATTAACCAGAATAAATACTGAGAATTAAACAGATCACCATTTCTCTTTCAACACAGTCATTATGCGTATACAACCATGTCGTCCGCATATTACAGCAGACTTTTACGTTTTGTTCATGACAAAGATTGGTACATTTTTGGGCCATTTCCTCCAAAGCGGTGGTGCACAGTAGCACTTAGCTTCTAATCATTAGCATAATAACACCAGGCTGCTACAGAGCGACGGGGTGAACGAGAATATTCAATTGTCACTTCATTAGACCGGCACTCAATTATTCGCTTGGACGCCAGTCGTCGACTCCTCGGCCGGCACCGCTATATAGCATTACATATCGCCTTACACGTGCGCCATGCCTCTGCCTCATGTACGCTTGGTTAGCTTACCCCTTAGCTCGTAAGCCAGGCTATATGGGCCTTTTTCCCCTAGCGGCCATCTTGGTTCCATATGGGTTCTAAATGCATGCTTAGAACCAAATTCCTTAGAATTAGAACATTCAGTTCCCCCCCACCCAGCGACTGTTTAGAACCAAGATGGCCGCTAGGTAACTAAAGCCCACACTTATGTGTACGTGCTGTATAATAGCTAATAGCCGTGATACATGGGAGAGCACTGCTCTTATGAGGAATGTGTAAGTAGGAGTAGACAGGTGAGGAGCGGGGGAGGGTGTCGCTGCTGGTCGCTTGTCGTTGCCGTTGGTTTCCCCCCTTGGAGAGTTGATCAATGGCGTCTGCACTGGGAGCCGCGTGGCATTTCAAGTAATGCACGCGCGCACACATACACACACACACACACACATACATACATACATACATACATACATACATGCGCACGCACGTACAGTGCTAGCATACATTGCTAGCATACAGCGCTCGTGGCTACCTGATACCTTAGACGGCGCTGGCAAAAAGGAAGATCTGGATGAGTGGCATGACCTTAAGGGTTGAAAGGTCGGCGAGGACGGCCTAGGATCGGAGGTTTTCAAATAAACAGACAAACAAACAAACAATGCTAATTAGACAGTGGGACACAGTGGACCCTTTTCACAGATCATCAGTAGCAGGGTAAAGTAATTTCCTGCTCCTGTCATTTCAACATTAGGTCTGTTTTCAGTCTGTCTCGCAGCACCAGCATTAGGGCTGGGTTCAAATAATCGATTTTCTGATTTAAAATCGATTTTCATTTGAATGTTCCGATATCAATTAATAAAATCCCAGGATCGATCTTTTTTTTTTTTTTTTTTATATATGCATTTTCCCGTGGATACGCGAAGTCTCGCCGTTAGTCTCGCATGGCCAGCCTTTGGTTCCTCACGCAACGAGATCTATTTTTAATAATGCACCAGGTTAGAGGGTTCCTTGTACAATGTACAGCATTAGTTCTATGAGAATCTATTTCATATCCAAGCAAAATTGGTATTGTAACTGAAATATCCCTAACCGAATCGATATTGAATCAAATCGAATCGAAGATTAAATCGATTCCGGACCTTGTGAATCGGAATCGAATCGATTCAGGATATCAGTGGTGATACCCAGCCCTATAATATAGCCATATCAATCATTTAAAACATCGTATGTATTTCAAAGTTCACTCATCCTGCACTCATGAATACTTATGTAACTGGCATTCACTATATACGCAAACACCGAAAAGTATTGTACTATAAATTATTTCTATACCAGGGTAACCTGCCGCAGACTCACACACCTGAAGCTAAATGTGCAAATGTACACCTCCTTCACACATGTATTCCCGCACCTATGGGATGCTCGCCTTGTTTGTTTTTATGTAGCATACGCTGATTTTCCCTCGGTCCTCGGTGCTCATCGCGCTGGGAGATGAGACCAAAAGGAAAAAAGCAATTGGGGACCCGTTTGTTTCAACTGATGTAGACCCCCCCCCTGTGAGCCCGGCCCGTTGTCTTCCACTCATCGCTCCTTTTCGACTCCTCTGTTGTACCGGTTTCCTCTTTCCCCGTCTCCCTTTACTTGGCTTCTGATCATCTCCCCCCCCCCCCCCCCCCCCCCGACGCGGGGGGCGAAACAGAGACTGTCGAGAATCTGATACGGGTGCCGCTCTGTTAAAAGGGGTTTTGTCATCTTACTCTCTTTCTTTGGGGAAGAGAGAAGACGCTCACCTCGAAGCGGGCGCATTTCCTGCGGATGACCGCCACTTCGTTGGACTGCAGCGGCGCCACTTCGTGTTTCACCGTGAAGGCTATCTTCTTCAGGCTCTTCCACTTTTCAGGCAGCTCCTGGACCAAACAAAAAAAACTGTCAGAAAACATTTCCAGAGAAGCTCCAATCTTGTGAGGTGTGAAATGAACAAAACATGCGTGACAAGGCAAAACAAGGGCAGCAACAGAAAAAGACCGTATATAAATTGTAGTTTTTTACACTTCCCGGTTACTGTAGAAAATCTGTGTTCTGCATCAGGACCGGCTTCATTTTTCAATGAATCAATGTCAATAGCAACTGAACCAAAAAAATGATAATTTATATCATAATTATAACTTATTCTATAATATAATTATGAAATATGATAATGCACATTTATTAGCATTAATCATACTCACAGAGGCTTGTGAGTCTTGTGGTTAGACTCGTGTGTACTTTATATCGAAGGAGAGTGTGTGAGTGTGTATGTGTTGTGTATGTTTTGTGCATACGTGTTTCGTGCACACCGGAGAGGTTTCCCTTCAAGGATTTCAGCCAGAAATATTTCTATCAAAAACGCTTTCTGCCTCACCCTAAACCTAAACCTAACCGAGTCGCTGTGTTGCTAAACCTAACCTTAGTAGTTGTGTCGCCTAAACCTAACTTTGACTGAAAACTAATGAAAATACTGAAAGTCAACCAAGTCTAAAAAAAAACAATGCAGGACACCAACTCCGGTCTCCTGGGTTAAAGTCCTGCGTTTCATCCCATTCATCCCGGAGGGCAGAAAGCCTTTCTGCCATCAGCGCTTTCTGGCTGAAAGTCCCTGAAGGAGGAATTCTCTCGTGTGTGTGTGTGTGTGTTCCGAGCGCGTCGTTTCGAGCCCATTCCTCCTCCCGCACCTCCAGCTGCGTGTAGACGCTCTCCGGGAGCTGCTGTCCGTAGGTCTTGAGGAGCTCGGCGGTGGACATCAGGGGCTTGAAGTGCTGCTCGGTGCTGATCTGTCGGTCCCGTATGGCCATCAGGTGACCCATGATGTCCACCAGGCCCGCGTAGTCGCCGTCGGAGACCTTGCTGCCCAGGCCGTGCGCCGTGTCCCGGACGAAGGAGGACAGGTCCCTCACGCTGGTGCAGAGAGAGGGCGGAGAGATAGAGGGGAAAGAGGGCGAGATATTTTTTAAATTATTTACTATGTAATTTTTTTTTATAGGAAGTTTGAAATATAATAGTATATTTTCTTATGTTTCTTGCTTCCAGCATACTTCTTAACTTTATAATATTTATGTATTTATCCGTCTCTAGTGGTAGTGTGTGTATACATCTGTGTGTATGTCGAAGTAAACAAGATGTGCATCTGTGTGTGTGTGTGTGTGTGTGTGTGTGTGTGTGTGCATGCATTCGTGTGTGTCCTCAATGTGTGTGTGTGTGTGTGTGTGTGCGTCTATGCCTCTGACCTCTTGTTGACGTGGTTGAGCAGGTGCTCCTTGAACATCCAGCTCCACCGCTTTATGGTGTTCATCAGGGTGTGTTTGAAGGGCCTGATGTCCAGCTGGAGCCAGCCGCAGAACACGCGCCGGTCCTCCATCTTGTTCACACGCGCGTACAGAGACTCAAACAGGTTGATCTGCAAGCAACCAACACACAACCATGGGTGCGGGGAGTCAGGTCAGTGGGCATCCGACTGTATTGTCTCACATAATTGCAACATTTCATTAATAAAAACATTAAAAACACATGTAAGGTCAGGGTTGGTGAGGGGCCATCTAAAGGTTAGGGTTAGGGGTTAGGGTTAGACTTAGCGTTCAGTGTTCGGGTTAGGGTTAGGGGTTAGGGTGCCACAGCCTCACAAGGCACCTGTACCTTGAAGTAGCCCAGGGTTAGGGTCAGGGTCAGGGTTTGAGTTAGACTTAGCGTTAGGTGTTAGGGTTAGGGTGGATTAGGGCTAGGGTTAGAGTTAGGTGTTAGTATTAGGTGTTAGGGGTTAGGGTGCCACAGCCCAACACCTGTTCCTTGAAGTTTGCCAGGGTTTGAGTTAGACTAAACGTTAGGTGCTAGGGTTAGGGTGGGTTGAGTCAGGGTTAGAGTTAGATTCAGCATTAGGTGTTAGGGTTTGGGTGAGTTGGGTCAGGGTTTAGAGTTAGACTTAGCATTAGGAGTTAGGGCGGGTTAGGGTTAGGGTTAGGGTTGGACTTAGCGTTAGCCTAACAAGGCACCTGCTCCTTGAACTTGTCCAGGGTGGGAGGGTTCCTCTTCAGCTCATAGTCGGCATACAGCTCAGCTTCCTCTGTGCTCAGGACATGGCCGTACAGCAGGAACTGTCTCATGAACTCAGACCTGGCATCGTAGAGGACATTCAAGGTAACGGATTTCATTATTTGCGAAATGAATTATTACTTCTGTTTTTGAAAATATGTTTAGAGGCTTTCCTGACAGCGGACACAATGGCCTTGCCGAAAACAAAGCAGCACCAATTCTAGTAATTCACAATTAATAGCAGAGCAATTGTTACAAGATTGTTCACACACAACACACACAATTGGCGCCGCGCGAGTAGCGACAATCAGTAGTGGTCTGTCTAGTTTCAACGTCCTGTATTATTCGCATTGTTTAAATGAAAAGTGAAAATATAAGCCATGCAGACAGGGCTGGACTGGGACGAAAAATCGGCCCTGGCATTTTGGCCCAGACCGGCCAGAAGTGATTGGGCCAGCCCAGACAGAAAGGTGATGAGGACAGGCCAGACATTATGAGAATTGGAACCTGTCATCGGTCCACAGGTAGCGGTAACTGGCAAAGGACCCCTGGTACTCCCTGACCTGCAACCGAGGAGACAACGCAGGTTCACACCCTGAATTACGTGGAATCGATCTTTGTTTCAGTGGCTGAAAAAAACAACACAGACAGACAGACACACACACACACACACACACACCTTCGCGATCGCGGCCCGAGCTCGACTCCGGATCACGTGACAGAGCTCAACCAAATCTGGCATCTCGTCTATGTCGGTCTGGAGGGAAGAAAGAGACAAAGGAATATACCATCTCACTGGCAAGAATACCACAATGTCTGTTGTATGTGCAGTTAATAATATAATAATATAATTTGCCATTTGGGGAATGCTTTTATCCACCTGAGTGCATACATTCTCAGCATGGATGGCACCAGGGGGATGGGAGTGCATTTATATGTGTGTGTGTGTGTGTGTGTGCCTCTGCATGTGAGCACGCACGACATACTTGATAATTCTCCAGCCCTGTATGCCCCGCCACTCTTTGTATGAAGGACGCCATCTTGGCGATATCGGCCACCATCTTGTCCACCACGTCGTAGAAGTTGCCCCGCCGGCTGAGATCCAGCGAGGGCGCGAAGGTCATCTCGTTGCCGTTGAGCACCAGCTGGACCTCGAAGAGGGGCGCGATGCGCGGGGCCGCGGCGTCCGTGTTCTCCAGGAAGTACTGCAGGGAGGAGCGCACGGCGCCGGAGCAGCCTGCCAGCACCACGCGGTCCACGTGGTCCGTGTAGGCCCGCCACTCCTCCCCGCCCGGTTGGGACACCCCCAGCAGAGACTGGTTCTCCTGGGGTCCGGGGGATGATGGAGGAGGAGCAGGAGATCAAGGTGAATGAACATGTGAATGAATGCATTTCGCATGATCGTTTTCCCACGCTTTAGTAAAACTTGCATGTTCAGTACGAAACATATGATGGCGTTTATTTAGTATGATGGCTTACTAATGACTAATGTCTGTGTGATGAACCAACGGACTAAACGACTGTTTCCATGACTCGTGTGTGTGTGTGTGTGTTTTACATGTTTTTTTACCTTCACCAGCTTGTGTATCTCCTCCCCAGTGTCGGTAATGAGCACCCGCTGCCGGGCAACGCTCTCCTCTATGTCGGCGAGGATGAGGAGGGTGAGGCCCTTCTTCCTGGTGATGAAGGCCTGGTGGCTGACCTTTCCCATCAGAGCCTGGATGTCCTCCACATTGGACTTGCTCTCGAGGACACGGCTGGAGACGCCCTGAAGGTTACCAGGCAGAATACATTACTGTGTATACACACAGTGTACCAATTATCGTTCATGGTGATTGGAAGTATGCACAACGGTCATTAGGAGGCTAACATGGCCATTACGCTAAACGTTATTAATGAAGTACACCATAACGACAGGCCACATAGATCCTTAAGATGCAATGGATTTTCACACGAAGGTTTTGCGATATACCGTGTGTGTAAATAATAGATAATCAATGATCGCGACATGTGAGAGAACCATGTCTGTGTTTGCATTATTGTGGTTGGAAAGAGTGTGTATCAAACCTGCCATTGTTTTTAACGTACCTTTCTATTTTGCACGTAAATCTCATTGTGCCTTATCCTTGTTAAATCTTTAAACAAATAAATAAAAAATGATCACTGGAGACAGAACCCAGTATTATGCAGGAACTGCACCAGCAGGGCCAACTATTGAACCTTGAAAAGTTCAAGGATAACATATTTTATTGGAAAGTAGAGCAGGCTTTTATCAAACTTGCATGTGTTTCTCTTTCTGAGGACAGGAATCATATTCTTCAAAGAAAATCTCACATGAATCAAAGATCTCTTCACCACCAGGACCAATTGAATGTTGTTGTATAACTTCTTCGTTCTCAAGGACTAACAAGTATGATATGTGATTATGTGTCCAGTACCTTGACCAGATCCCGTGTAGTCTGGATATAGTCCCACAGGTCGTCCTGAGCCCAGGTCAGTTCCTGTAGGGCGGGGTTTAGCTGCTGTCTGGTCCTGTCCATCTCCTCCTTGACCAATCCCAGCTCTACAGGTAGGATGGTGCTCTGGAGCCGGTTGTACCACTGGGTCACCATTTCCAAGGTCTGAGTGTACTGCGGCAAACACCAAGCTGTTAATACTGTTGATGTCACCATGGTATGATTATGTTGTTTCATTGCCTCACTGTATTTTAGAGTAGACATTTTTTTAGAGTAGAGTTTTAGAGTTACCTTTTTCTATCTTGGGCAGAAAAGTTCGACTCACGATTAATAAAGCAGTCTGAATCTGAAGTATTGCAAGAATGTGAATATAGTGCAACTATCAAATATTCAGCAGAAGAACAACTAAGAAACTCGATAGCAGTGAAGAATCTGAGACCCAAATGGGACTATCTTAAAAAAAAACAACAACAACAACTACTCCTACCATTGAGCCAAATGAGTGAACATCAACCAACCATGTATAGAGTGTCCTTCTTGGAGTAGAGGTGGAGAGCAGCTTTGGGTATGTTGTGGTTCTTCAAGATGCTCAAATACTTCACCTCCCTCAGCACGGAAATTAACTACGGGTCAAGAGTCAGGGAGAGGGAGAGGGAGAGAGAGAGAGAGAGAGAGCGAGAGAGAGAGAGAGAGCAATAGAAATCAATGTCTACCCATCCGAGCCTGCGTACTACGTCCTAAGCCCTACAGTGTATACTGTTTTCTGCCATACTATTAGTATGCGAGCCAAAAGTTTGCATATTTTTGGACATCACTAGGGTGTTATGAAATTCAAGCTGACGGCCGTCATTCAAGTTATTTCCATCCAAACAGTGCAATATGTTATGTATATGATTGCACTAATAATAATAATAAAAACATATATGTAAATGTAAACATGTATTATGCATATGCTTTGTATGCATACCATTTTAAATTACAATTTTAAATTACTGAGCTGGGGTTGCCTCCTGTTGAAATGCTATTCAAGGGTTATTCAAGCAACTGTAGTGTCCATAGTTTGCACACTACGAATTTAGTATACTGTTTTTTGCATACTACATGGAAATAGCAGTATGCTAGTGTGGAGAATCGGACGGAGACGTAGTGCTTACAGCAGGGTTGAAGTTGACCCGGAAGACGCCGGTGTCCGGGTCCAGGGTGAGCAGGGGTTCCCGGAGGTGGTTGTGGCAGATCTCCTCCAGGCCCAGGGTCCACTCTGAGAACAGCTCCTCGTCGTGCCGGTCCAGCACCTCGAGGAGGCGCTCACACTTCCTGAACACGTCCTCCGCCTCCGCGGTTCCCAGGGGCCTAGGGGAGCGGAGGAGGAGGAGTAGGAGGCAGGGTCGTCCACACCCAGACAGAAGATAAGTTGTGCTTTATTTATCCCAGGGGGGGAAATTTGGCATAAGAAGCATAACATTTTTTTGCAGAAAGAAAAAGTTACATGTTGACTGAATGTGTCTATATGCTGATTGTTATAGTGTGTATGCAAAATCTGTATGTAATGATTTGATCCGTCTCAGCCTCACTTCTAAGCTCTGCTTTGTTTGTTTTTTTAGAAACAAGGACATGTAGGCATTTTTATTCTTTTTGAAACTCCAATTTCAAAAGGCTTGATTGTTCTCAGCCTAAGTTGTAAATTGCTTTGGATTAAAGTGTGAGATGACAGATACATGTAAATTGTTCTTGTGTCTATTGTGTGTGTGCGTGTGTGTGTGTGTGCCAGGGTGGGGGTCGTACAGGTGTGCTAGCTGGTTGAGGTTGCTCCTGTTGCTGAGGATGCAGCCTCTGAGCTCCTGGGAACGCTTGAGGTTTCCCGCCACTTCAGGCAGGTTTTTACCCAGCACTGCAGACCCCTCCCGCAGCTGAAACACAACAACTCAAAGGGTTGACATCTGATGTATGATTCATAGGTCCTGTTTCCTAGCCTTATATTACTAATGTGTGTTTAAAAAAAACACACTAGCCTCATACCCTGTTACAATGTGGTTTAGTGTGTGAAATTACCAGAGCAAGATTACAAGATGCGATCAGATTCTTGCATTATGGCCTCAGGGATCAATAAAGTCATATTATCTTACCAAACCTAAATGCACATTTCGTATTTCATACATTAGTACGAAACAAATGTGCACCGGTGATTTTAAATAATTGACCTTCCCCTCTGTACCTCCTTTTCCCTGGTATCCTACCATCTTCCTGTGTTGCTCCAGTATAATCTGGCAGTGGTCTATTTCCTGGTTGAACATGGCCAGCAGCAGGCTGTAGTTTGGGGAGAACAGCTGGTGGATCCTGGGCCTCTCGAGCAAGGTGCCAAAAATCTGCAACAGCTAAACACGACCAAATACAAATGAGCCGATGAATCATCAAGCATTGAATATTTATAACATGATTCGTTGTAACGTAACCAGGTTGTGAAATTAACAAGTATTAAATACATTCGAGTTATTTAGTAATTTAGCTGCTGAATGCGTGTCTGCTAAGTTTGAGCAGACACTTAGCATTTTAGCAGACACTATCCAAAGAAACTTACATTGAATTCAGATACATGCCAATAAGGAACAGTTACTGCTTAGCGGGCATTTGGGGACATCAAACCTGGTAGCTTTTGGCTAGACGTTGAACACGCTAACCTCTACACTATCCTGTTTTCAATTTAAAACAAAGTATTGACAGACCTTGTAGGTGAGCAGACCTACCTTTAAAGTGGACCCCAGACCCTTGGAGTGCTGGAAGGCCAAATTGAGAACAGTTCCCAGCCTCTGGTCAAAATCCTTGCTCTGCTCCATGAAGCGCCTGTAGTTCCAGAGGAAGTCCTGGACAGGAAGTGACATACTTTAATATGAGTAAATGGGTAAATCCTTATTAAGTTTGTATTTAGATAGCCATGACTTTGTCTGACCGCAGACTGCAGGCATTGGGGGGTTCGAACCCAGAACCTTCCGGCTGGGAGTCAATCACCCTAAAGCACGAGACCGACCCGTTCGCTCCGTGTGGTATTCATTTATGTTTTTCACCGACCTCCTTGGTGTAGTCCAGCGGGTCGTACTTGCTCTCTCGAAGGGCCCTCCATCGGTCGTGGAACTCGTCGTTCATGCTGAAGACCATCTCACCCAGCAGCTTCCCCCGGGAGCCGCCCAGCTCCACCTTCTCCAGCTTCAGGAAGTCCAGCGCACACGCAAACAGCTCCTGGAGGTCACAGCAGGGGAAAGGTCAAAACCATCACGCAAGGCATTAAGACCTTGATTTTACATCTATGAAGAGTATATTCAAAAAGTAAGATCGTATTTTAGAACTGTCGCGTTTTGAATGGCAAACAAAATATTGCACAAATAAAATAAAATAAAACAAAATTAGAATCGGTCAACTTTCACTAGACTAGTTTGAGTCTACCTTCGAGCCAAAACAAAACAAGCGCAAACAAACCTCGATCTTGACGAGCCGGTCCAAGATGCGGTCTGTGCGCTGGAACACCAGGGACGCGGGGAAGTCCCACAGCTTGACGGTCTGCCCACGCTGGTAGTACTGGGGGATCTGCTGGCGATGCGCGTGGAACAGACGTTTGAAACTGTGCAGAGCCGAGATGGCCGTCTGGACCCTCTCCACCCCTTCCTCCAGCTCCATCTTGAACAGCTCCTCTGGGATCAGGTAGACGATGGCCTGCAATTGCAAAAAAACATCCATTCACACAGAGTTATATTTGATCTAAGAATCAGAAAAATTGCTCTTCACAAATATAATACATACATATTTGATCACCAATTTTCAGATACGTGTATTTTATTAACACTTTTCGATTTTGAGGATGTTGAAAGTTGCATTGTTTCTTCGACATCCAAATTGTTCTTAAATTTTCGTTCCATAATGAAATACACATTTATTTTATTTTGCGGAAGAACAATTCTCAGTGGTTTTTCCACAACCTTCTCGATGAGCATGTTGCACAACTCCTGCAGCAGCACCACCATGCGCTGCGGGCTGCAGTAGTGCTGCGAGCGGCTCCAGATCAGGCACAGCGTGTGGAAGAGCGGCGGCAGCAGGGACTCGATCTGGGGGAAACCCTTCTCCTCGAAGCTGCTAATGAGCCGTCTGAGGGGCCGCAGGTACAGGTCTATGTCCTCCGCCTCCAGCACCGCTGAGACGCCAGAGACAAAACATGCGACGTGTCATTATGTCAGCTACTACACATGGAGTTAGTGCAGCTTTAATAAAGTTAATAAATCTTGCAGCAGTACGGGGCGCCGTCAAAGAGACAATGCATACACCAAGGAATTACTTTAAATCTGCAAATTTGTGTAGGTGTTTGGCTTAAATATGTGTGTGTAAAAAAATAAATATATATATATATATATATTTCCCCCCCATTGAATATATATATAGCAAGGATCTAATAAACTTAAATTGCAAGGATAGCACAAATGCCAAATGGACCGGGTATTTGATCACACACAAGAAAATAGATTCAATTGAGGTATGAGGCACAGACACACAGTCACACACATTCGTATGCTGCTCATTAAATGTGTCACACAAACACACACACACACAATCACACACACACGTGCACACACACACACAGCATTGTGGTGTATGGGGGAATGTTTAAATTCAGCAAATAGTGCCACACGGGGCTGTTCGTTATCTTTACCATGATAATTACCCATGTGCATTCTGGGAGATTGGTAAAGTAATTATTGAGCGGCTGACATCATTATCAATGTTGCCTCTCAGCAATAATCGGAAGATACTTTCATGCGACTTTCTTGGGGGAAATTATCTTAAGTTGGGGCGGAGCGGCCCATTTGGGGGATCGAGGAAGCAGAGGAACCGTATGAGACATCGGTGACTCTACCCTGGTGGACCTTGAGGCAGACGTCATTAAAGGAGGAATAGTAGCTGCTCTTGATGCTCCTCAGGATTTCCATGATCTGCTCCACCTTGGGGCTCTGGATCTGCCAACACACACACGACGGAGGCGGACATTGCGTTATGAACGGCGGTACATTATGAATGTCAGATGAGTGTTCGTGACCATTTTGGCACTGCATGCTTTCAAAATGTTATGTTGCTGCTATGCTGTTTCAATCCCAGTCGAAAAGGTACTGGGTTCGATCCCCGATGTCCACGTGCTTCCTGTATAAGCGAGCTTAACCCCTACCTGCTCCTAAAAGCACATGGAGCTAAAAACAAATCACTGTGAGGCTCTTTGGATAAAAGTGGCGGCTAAAAATATGAAAAATCCATTATTTATATAAATTCCCCTAACTTTCCACATTAGCCTAAATGATGACAGGAGGATGATGACAGAAATCAAATCCATTTGAACTACTTTAGCCGAAAGCACAAGCCATTTATTATCACCAAGACGGTAATCCCACATGATCCAGCCACCCGTACCTGCGCCTGGATGCCCAGGAGGTTGTCCTTCTGTGTGGCCCAGAACTGGAGCTCCACCATGGGCCCGGGGGGGTGGTCCCCGCTGCCCAGCGCCGCGCTCGAGTCCCTCTTCAGTATGGTCCAGATCTGGCCGGACCACTGAACCACGAGGGTCTCTATGGAGTACAAGAGGCGCCGGTCCAGTGGCCACCCATCCGAGCTGAAAGAAGTACATTTGAGTTTGTGCTTCCACCTGCTGCTCCGTGCCCGCTGGAGTGGATGATGGATTTGCTCGGCCTATGGAAATTGAAATTCTTGCGTCGGGCGAGGGTGAGGGGGGGGGGGGGCGAGGGCGAAGATCTCTGAAGGGGAGCAAATATAAAAGCGGAGGGCTAAATGAACCTGACTACATAAAAAAGGCACCGCGTTGAGGATATCCAAGAAGTTAATTTACTTATAGGATTAACAGCCCCCCCCCCCCCCCCCAACGACAAACCCACCCAGGATTTCAATGAATACCCGGAAATGTGGGGCGTTTTGACAAGGCGGGGGGTAA